>JAOXYM010000003.1:30027705-30038918 GCA_028567055.1 Leptatherina wallacei | reverse complement strand
GTGTGTGTGTGTGTGTGTGTGTGTGTGTGTGTGTGTGTGTGTGTGTGTGTGTGTGTGTGTGTGTGTGAGAGAGAGACGAGAGCAAGAGAAAGAAACATTGACCATGTGTTTCTGTGACTGTTTGAGAATGTGTAGGTAAGTTATACACAGTAAGTGTGTCCGCTGGGTTAAGAGTGTGTGAGAGGAAGAAAATGTGCCGGTGTATTGTTACACTTTGTCCAGAATGGAGCCTCTTTTATAAATGTAGTGCCATGGGACACTGTGTGGATGCGTGTGCTGGTACGAGGGCAGAGATGCCTTGAAGCACGGTCTTATCACTACGGGCTGCTTCTAGTCAGTGTGTACTTTATAGCCGAGTCAAAGAAACACACGTTGACTCTTTCTTCCACAGGGTAAGCTTAAAAAGATGATACGACTGTCATGTGGTCTCAATATCATCCCAAATAATGTCGTCTCTTTTGGTAGTATGGTCAAATCTTCCAGCTCAGGAGTCGTACAGCAAGTACTACTTGTACATATTAGGCAAATGAGATCAGTTTCATCCGTGAGCTTTTTTAAAAACACGTCACAACAGTAAATTGTTGTGTAAAACCCCCCCCCCCCCCAATTTCCAGACATGTAATGTTCAAGTCTCCCCGGGAAGCCTTTTCATAGCACAACATCCAGCTGCACACACAAAAAGTGGCAGAAATAGTTGTGTAACAATGGAAAAAGAGAGTTTAATGGAGAACTCCTACTTCTAACATCTGCAGATCGGTGTCTCTACTGGGAGCGAATGTTGGATTGTTGGTTTTGGAAAGTTTCACAAACCGGTAGACATAGCTGACCCAGTTTGGGTTTTTCAAAAAGTGTTGGACGAGGGGGTTTCCAAAGATAACTGGCTATCCAACAAGCACCTGTGAGGGAGCAGATCCATACCAGACTGATGGCTCTGTCTCCACATTTCCCATGCACATATGAGAATCATATTGCTTTGTAAATTGACCTTCACTAAGAAAGCAAATAAGAATATTTCCCAAAGTGTAAAAACTATTTAAAGAAGGCAAATGAGAGCAGGAGTGAGAAAGCTGACACACTCTTTAAAAGTTAAAAAAAAGGGAGGGGGGCAGAATAAACAGAAGGAGTGGGAAGTGCTGAATCTATAAAAGAGTGAAAAATTCATCACTTGAGCCCGACATTCCATGTAAGGCCGCCTTCACACGGGGGACGTGGCGTGAGCATTACATGTACCTTAGAGTCGTGTCTGCTTGTTTGTAATTCACGCCAGCAAATTATCTGCCACATGCTCCATCGTTTATGGTGCAAAGATGCGTCTGGTAATGTCCAGAAATACAAGGAATTCTGTGTAATCTGGTTAACACAGTTATTCTGCTCATCATTTTTGTGGACAGAACTTCTAGGCGCAGCCGAGGTGTTGAGGGGGTCCGGTTTGGTGGCCTCTGGATTGGGTCAATGCGGTTCTCTTGGCTGGGGTCTCCAGCTCTCACTGGAGTGAGTCGCAGCCGAATGTGAAGCGGTTGGGATGAGAATCAGCACCGAGTGGAGGAGTTTAAGTATCTCAGGGTCTTGTTCATAAGTGAGGGAAGGATGGAGCGAGAGATCGACAGCAGGATCGGTGCAGCGTTGGCAGTGATGCAGACTCTGCATCGGTCCGGCGTGGTGAAGAAGGAGCTGAGCCAAAAGAAGATCTCGATTTACCGGTTGGGCTACGTTTCTACCCTCACCTACAGTCACGAGCTGTGGGTGGTGACCGAAGGAACAAGAAAGAGAGTTGAAATGAAAATCATCACATTCTGCACACGCCGCACAACCAGAGCAAAGCCAGTGTGACTAAGATGTGGAGGATATGTTGAAATTAAATATAGAAGAGGACACTGATGGTGAATTGTGTTAATAAAATGTCAAAAGACCAAATAGGAGTGACCACTGTCATAACATTTAAAATAATTCTTGCTACACGGTACAATATTCAGCCAGGCCACAACCTGACAGAGAGTAGAGCTTTACCACATTAGGAAAAGGTTGAGGAATGTAAAAGGCCCATCAGACTTTCCCACAGTCTGGCCCTAAACCCAGAATAAACAATACCAGCACTGTTCAAAAATAAGGCCTAAAAAACCCAAAAAGAAACTGTCTGTTGTATGAAAAGTAAAAAATCTAATGATAAAAGAAAGACAGATAGGGAAAGGAAGGAGGAAGAAGAAAAAAAAAGCTGCACGCCACAAATCTCAATCAAGTCATCCTGAGCCTTCATTGCTGGAGTGAGACTGAGCCTTGCTTTGCAGCAAAACAAACACGTAAGCATGTCTTAACATAGCTGAGCGCAGCCACCCTGAACCTCGCCTGGCGCTCATCAAGGCTTTGGCACAGAAATCAAGTCAGTGAAAATGGTTTCTCCCCAGTGTTGTATGGGAGAGAGGAGGAAGAGGAGGAAGAAGAGGGAGGAATGGAATAAGAGGTGCTAGTGAAGCTCTTTAGGAATGAGAAAAAGATAAAGAAGGAAAGGAAAAAGTCCCCTACATGACAGAAGAGATAAATCAGGAAAGAGAAATCCTTCTGTTATTTCCTTTTATTGTCTCTCCACTCTTTTTTTTCTTTTGGTTTGTTTTGTTTACATTTTATAATAAAGTAACTCCTACTCATCTCCTGCAATTTTCCACCCAGTTGCTCCTTAATTTGAGAATTTGTTTGTTGTGCCATTGGAGACACTGGTGATTCATGCATACTTGATTTGGAAATGTCACTCATTATACTTATTTTCTTCCTGCTCACTCTGTCAATCTATTCCTTTGCCTTTATTTCCTCTCTTTTTCATTGTGTGCTCACAGAAAAAGTAAATAAATAAAAATCGCTCCGTACGGTGTATATTTGGGGCAAATTGCAGATGTACGAGATGGTTCATAAATGATTCAGTTTATGTCTGATAAAGGGATAAGGGGGGAAAAAGTTAAAGTTAGAGAAAAAAATGCTGGATTGTTTTTTTTTTAATGAGCTACGATGCAGGTGAATGAATGAATGAATGAATGAATGAATGAATGAATGAATGAATGAATGAATGAATGAATGAAGCTGAAGAAAAGATCATGCTGGTGTGAAAAAGGAAATGTATTTCATCTGTTAGATGTGATCTTTTGACCGACTGGTCCCAACTTCCCTCTCAACTCTACAGTTCGGTCAGTACAAGACAACTCAGCCTACGGAGTCAGGCCGGAAGAACATGAACCTCTCAACTCTGTGTGAACACTGTCTGAGAATCATTCTGATTCATTCCCATGTACCTCTGCAGGAGAGAGCGCTGAAGGTCTGTCTGAAATGTCACTGATCAGAAGGGCTGATTTCACTTGGATGCTAAACGCTGCTATTTGTATTCAAGATAAAACTAGAGCGTAGAAAACAAAAAAGACTGTCTGAGGTTTAAATTAGGGATTTGAACATATGTGAACACAAATATAAGGCAAACTATTCCCACTTTACCAGCTACAGCAGAGGAAAAACTACAACATACCAAGGAACTGAGGTCCATTCATTTCCTTTGTCCTTCCTTTAGCAATATATTTCACCGAAAGAACATGGAAGGTGAAGAAGAAGAATGAGAAAAAGATGGGGTGACTGAGCATCAAAGTGTTGAGGGATGAGGTGGAGAGAGATGGGCCCTGCCCAGGGAGGGAGAAAGGATAAGCCTAGCCTACAGGAAAAGGAGTCCTTGTTGGGGCATTGAGAGCGAAACTAATGGATATGGCAGCTAAGAGAAGGATGATGAATGACTCGCTGCATACGTGTGTGTGTGTGTGTTTGTGCGCACATCACTGTAAAATGTTTACACTTTTGTGGATGGAGCACATAAAGGGTAGTAGTTGTGTGTTTTTAGGGTGTATGAATGTGTGTGTGTGTGTGACATGGAGATGATGGATTCTCAACTGGAGCATGTGGTCGGTGGTTTCTTGGACAGACGAGGTGACAGGAGAGGTCTCTGTGTCCACATGCTACTGTCAGCCGGTCTGTCTATCCCTGCTTCCCTCCTGCTGCCTCCTTCACTATAACAATTCCTCAATCTCCACATCTCCCTCTCCATTTGTCTCCTTCCCTTGGACCAGCCATTTTTGTTCTTACTTATCCTATTTTGTCTTATAAACACATTTTGCATCAACTTACTTAGCTTTGTTTATATTTTTGCTTCCATCCAGTTCTACTCCTTTCATCCCTTGCAGGCCCTTCTTCTCTATCCATCCCTTGCCCCTCTGGCCTCCCTCAGCTCAGACTGTGCTAGCCAGCGCTCTCCACATGCCTTGCAGATGGGTGAGCTAATCCGCTAACTTTAGCTCCCTGAGCCGTGAAGGCAGGGCCCGCGTCTTGTTTTGGACGGGCTGCAGTTTAGCAAGCTTGTTTGAGATTCAGCACAGCTCCGGTTGAGAGAGGAGATAAAGAGGAAAGTAATTGGATAAAGGTTGAACGATTAATAAAGGCCAGTAATTCAGGCTGGCCAACAAGTGGGGGGGCTTTAATCTACATGTAGATAGCAGGGCGAGTGAGGACACAAACATAAAGCAATAGGGCCAAATTCTATTTATGAACGTGTGTATTTGTATTGTATTTGTGAGGCTTGCGTCAGATAAAGCACCAGCATAACTGTCAGTCACTTGGGAGTGCAGAGCATTTACATCCATAATTCCACTGAGAAGATAGGAATTTCACAGCATCTTATGTGTGCAGCCAGTGTATGAAGAAAGAAAGAGACACAATGAAAACATCACCCAGGTTGGTGTCCAGCTTTGTGTATACTACAGCAGTTGACAAACGCTTGTTATGCCTTGCATGATGCCTGCTGTAGCTGCCACTCGGCACGATTAATATTAGCTTTTATGCTAATGCAGCATTTGGCCATGTAAGAACAAGGCAGTATTTCCATAGACAGTCATTCATCCCAGCCTGTTTATGGCCTTATGGGCCACGACAGAATTATTGCTGCACAGTACACAAGCTGTTGTCGCCGTGCCAAAAACCAATATTACACATAGAGACGGCAGACACACAGCAAGAGGATGCGAGGAAAGCCAGAGGCAAAAGCCACAGAGGGTGTGGGGGTAAAAGTACTGTATGCATGCAGCTGAATAACACTGACACCATTTTTTTTTTGGGGGGGGGGCATAATGTGAGGTTGCATGTGGAGAAACAGCAACTCCATTACTATGTTAGATTTATCATGCCTCGCTAATATACGTCCTGCAACACAATGTGCTTTTTTTCTTTTTTTTTAGTTATTCCACATTCATTTGTAGAAAAATACTAAAGAGAAAGATGGCTGCTGCTAAAGAGACAGCAATAGCGTATGTGGCCGTCGTCGGAGTTCACCTTACCTCAGAATTGTTGACACGTCCCTCCTGGAAAGAGCAGTCGTTGGCATTCTGAGTGCACATGTGGCGGTACTTGCACCAGTGGCATGGGAAGGAGCCGTTCACACAGGAGAGGCAGCTGCAATAGACAGAGATTAGAGGAAACCATTCGGGGAGTTAGCAAAGCCATTTGCTTGTTGACACCTCATCCCTCAGTTATGTCACCTTGTACACACGGTCGTCACCAGGAATTGCAGCTCTTTTTTTTGTCAAACTATGTGTTTGAACACCATGTCGAGTAAAGTAGTGGGAAAATGTGGCAGAGTGAAATACAGTGTGGAATAACGATTCAGGCAAAGCAGATTTCCCACCAGTGCTGGGGGGGGGTAAATAACCAATACAACAGAGTATAGAATGTGTAAAAATCTAACATATTGCCTTGTTGTTATTTAAACCTTCAACCAAATTTGAATTTTCCTGCTCCCGTCTGGAATTTTCCTCCTCCTTCTCACCTTTATCCCCCATCTTCAATCCTATAGACCGTCTTAACCTCTCACCCCACCTCACATCCTTCATAACTTCCTTGTAACTCTTCTCTGCTTGCAGCTTCTGTATGTTCAATGACCTCCCTAAGCATTGGCCTACTCTCTGCATAAATTTCCCCTCTTTCTTTACCTCTGTTTCATTCTCTCAATCCACTCGATTGTAAACCTTTCTTTGTGTCTCTCCATCCCCGCTTCTCACTCGTTCCATCCCTTTCATTCGCTTTCTCCCTGTTCTTTGTCTAAAGCTCTCTTTCATCCATAAGGCTAAGAGCGCTCCACCATTTTAAATTCGCCTGCTTTAGCCGAGGTGAGGTGCCGACAGACAGGCTGAAAGAAAAAGACGCCAAACAGAAGAGAGACAAGGAGGGAGGGAGAGATCAAAAGCAGGTGGATTTTCCTGACAGAGGTGCAGACGCCAGGTATCGTGAGAGAGAGACGGGAGGGAGAAAAAGGGTTGTGCATGTCTCAGGGGAGATGGAGGGAACTTCAGGTTGGACGTTGAGGTGTTTATGAACTGATATTTGTGCTTTTACATCTAAAAAATAAAAAACCCACAGAGGAGATCCAGACAGATTAAGTGTTCCATTTATCAACAAAGCTTCATGTTATTGGAGTTCTTTAAGTCATAGAGAGAGGCAAAGCCAAAGTTTCTCATTCCAGAGTGCAGCATTATCTAATATAATCATTACATGTATACATAAAAAATAGTTTCATCTTATTACAAAGCTTACGAAATCACAGTTCACATAGTTCACTTTCAGAATTTCCTCTCTGTGGCTCATTTTGCTGTTGGGGCTTTGTACGAGCATATGGTTTATTGAAAGTACAATAAAATATGAGGTTTAATAAAGTCAAAGTAAGAAAGCAGGATGATTTGTATTCAGCCGTATCTGCCAGGTGTAAATTTCCAGTCATCTGTCAGAGCTGAAAGGAGCACACTGCTGACAAGCTCTCAAGTGTGTTTTAACCCTGTGTAAAATGCCAGCTTCCCTTCCCTTCATACAAACTGAGGGCTTTAACTCTTGAGCTCTGAGATGGAACCCGCATATGAATCCATCAAACCCTGACGTGGATTCATTTGGATCAATTAGGGCCGCTCGTTTGTTAGGTGCACACTTTAAGCGATCATTTCCAGCCCAGACCTCTCCTTTTGAGTGAGATTAGAGGCTGGAGCTTAATTCAATCCCACTGCCGCTTTAATTGACCAATTTAGCATTGTGCTGACAGAAGCTGTCCATTTAGAATGAAAGATATGCAGCTAAGGAAATAACAGGCCCCTTAATACCACACAAGAGCAAAGAGGAGATTTGTCAATGTTGCCAACAAATGGAGGGAAAGCGATTAGGCTACGCTAAGTTAGCATACAGCGCTTAGACTCAAAGAGCAGAACTGGAATTTAGTTCAATGTTCGGCCCAAAAGGAACTGGCATGAAACACGAATAGGACTGTTGATTCTGATCAAAAGAGCAGATGACATTACTGACGCGCAAAAAATGAACACTAGCTAAGTTAGATAGGCTTACTGTGTAGCTTGTTTAGGTTTACTCACACAGTAACAATCACTATTTTAATTGTGAAATGGTTTTGCTCTTTGTTCAGGGGCCACCAATGGATCGGTCTTCATCAAAATACACTACACGATCAACTTAACACAGCAGGTTGCCCAACCCAAACAGCAAATAGTACGATGTCACATCTGCCGTCAAGCCCTGATTTTCACTATTTTTATCTGACTTGCATCTTTTATTCATGTCAAATCAAGCTTGTTAGTCTACCAGTGACATGGAAATAATGAGGAAAATACCAGCAGGTAACCACTGCCTACTTTCTTTCACTTTTATGCCCATGGCCTTTGAAATAAAAGGCGGCGCCATTATGTATGCCACCAAAGGCCAACGGTAGGCCCTGTCTAACAACCCCCTACTGCTCACTCCTCGGCCCTCGGAGTAGCCAGGCCCCCTGTCACAAGCCGCCACTGGATCTCAAAGTCTCTATTATAGCCCGGGAGCACACTTTAAAAAAAAAAAAAAAAAAAAAAAAAAAAAAACCACACAGGGCCATTTGAGCAAATTCAATTCTCTTGATCAAGGGCAGGCTCCATTTTTTAGACCCCCCAGTATGGTCTTATTGCTCTTTCCTGTCCTTCGTCAGTGCCTGCAGCCTCTCAGTGGCTTTGAGCAGCTGGAGACACGCTCCCTGTATGGCCACGCTCATAATGCAAATTTAAATCCGTTCATATTCAGATGCTAATGAAGATACGTTACCTTTACAACAGCAGTGTTTCTTCTAGGCCAAACACACTAGACCACGATTCCCCACTCCCACCCCCCTCTTCTTTGCTTGGTCACTTCAGAGTACTAAATACAATCCGCTTTCCAAGTGAGGTGCGTTTGACACTTCTGCACTTGGCAAAATGAGTTATTTATTGACTGCTATTCATTTCAAAGGAAAGGAGGTGAATAATTTAGTTTTACTTTGGAATAGTCTAATACATCATTACAGGATCCCTTTAAAATTAGAAAGGAGTTAATAAAAAGCCTAGGGACTATTATTCATGCACATAATTCTATTAATGCATGTCTGAGTTTAGAGGTAAATATGTCAATATGCATGCAGCACTCATTGTGTAATTCTTCCAAACGTTAAACTGAACTCTTTGCCGTTTTATTTTCAGATACCTCTGTCTAAAAGCTGCTCTTTCCTTCTGTGACACTCAATACATTTATTGCAAGTACACCCTAAATCACACAATAAATGACCCGTGTCACAATCCAAGCCAAATTGACCGTAGAAAGGAGAGGTGCTTCGTGTGACCTTATGCACGCAGTTAAATAATTTCCAGACTATCCGTCTTTATTAAATGTGGGGTTGTGAAATGGGGAAAAAAAGCGTATGGAAATATTTAATTAAGGAGCAATCATGGCCGTGGGTGAATTTCTATTTCAATATCAGCAACCCTTAAACTGAATCATTGGGAATTCTAATTAGATTAATACGACTATGCAAATTTATGGCATTTTTTTTAAAGGCAAGGGCCACAACGTAATCAGCTGAGTAAATAAGCAGGAGGGGCATGTGTTTTGGGGGATCAGAGGTTGAATTTGTGAGCGTAAGCTCTAAAGAAAACTACAGGAACACGTCAAGCTCTGTTTTTGCATTTTTAAAGGTAGCATTGAAAGTATGACATATAGAATATTTAATAATTGGTCTTATTAGATGAGGAATAAATTACAGGAATTTGTTGACAGCTACTGAGAATTGTTTGTGCCACAAAATGTGTAACAGGGTCTCTCAGGAACGCCTACCCTCCTCACAGTGTAAAAGCTTGCAGTGTTTTGAGTCTAAACCCATTAAAGGAAAAGGTAACTCTGTCAAGAATGACCAAGCATTCTGGAAACAGAGCCTTGCATGCGACTGTGCAGCCATTATGCCAACGACATTACCGGTCTGATCTCATCAGACGCTACACACCGAGGCCTGGGGGGCACAGCGTGTATGCAGGAGTGCCAGCTCCAAATGGGGTTCTTATCTCAGCATCTCTCCTCGCCATCAGAGTCACTGGAGAAGATGCAGCGTGCCCCGTCTGTAACTTCATTAAACATGTCCATTACATCACTCAGAGGATGTATTAGATCAGCACAGGGAGTGGATTTAATCAGAGTTCATTGGGGTAATATTTTCAAATGGGCGACTCTCCTTCCTGCGTCACTTGTCGTACATTTCTCATGCTTCATTTTTGATGGGACATCATGACTTATAGCACTCATTAGGAAAATTTATTTTACTTCTATTTAATTATGCATTTTCCATCTTAACATGAAGCCTTTTGTACTCGCAGGGTTTATATCTCATGCAAGACGTAGTGTAGCTGGTTAAAAGCATCGAGAGGTAGAGCATATATCTAAAAAGGTCCTTGTAGGAGATGAATTAACCACAATTTGACATTGTAAACCACCACACCCTTAACCAGCTGAGCTAATCATCTTTATTATGGCAAGGGATTTGTGTACAAGAGCAGGGAAATCCAGGGGGGGGAGCGGCTGGGTTAAAGGTCGCAGTAACGGATTAGGTGTCCAAGACATTCAAGGCTTCAATGAGCTATAAGTGACTCAGTGGGGAAAGGTGTGGCTGTGCATGCATGTGTGTATGCCCCGTGTGTTTGTGGACAATCCTCGAAGGAGGCTCATCCAACATCCAGAGGGAAGCCAGGATGGAGCCCTACGGTACCCCAGGGGCCACCGAGCCATCTGCTGCCCCAAGGCTAATACCCCAGCAGACGTTCCAGCTTCCCCAGGATGAGCCACGGATTGACGGGAGGGAGGATATTGTGCGGGGTGGGGTCGAGGAGTTAGAGGATTCTTTTACCCTGGCAGGGTGCATTGGGCGCGTGGTACGACTGACCCCGGGGTGTGGCTCCGTGGGTGGTAGAGATTTTCAGCAGAAGGTGGATTAAGTGGCTGTTATGATTGGACAGAGAGCTGTGGGTATCTGGACTGTCATGGAGACTAACTCTCTGGAAAAGGCACAAAGTTTTATCCACTAATGTGTTACAGCACTTGCTGAAAGCCTTTGTTTGAACAAGACTGCAAATCCAAGCTGCAGCTATTTGTTTTCTCAAGTGAGAAAAAGAAATGCTTGAAGTTAGAGTTTGTGATTGGGCAGAATTACAGCAGACCACCGTGTAATGAGTAAATCATTAAAGAATCAGTGTGTATTGTGGGTTATGATTTAAAAAAGAAAAAAAAAGGGCGAGTTGAATTACCGTCTCATAACCCAATCGTTTCTCATGTATGGCACATTTGATTTTTCAGTCCAACTGAAACATTAACCTCCTGTGGAGGTCAGGAGGGGTGGGATAGATATGTGCACGAGTGTGTGCGTCTCCTATGGAAAGTAACATGAGACAGCCCGTGGGGAGACTGGACAAAAAGGCCATCTCTCAACAGGAAAAAAAAAAGTAGTACAAGTTCAAAGAAAAGAATAAATGAGAGAATGACCATGGAGTAAAAACGATATTTCATTATTCTAACTTACGACTGGTGGACGCTGCAGTTGTAGAAGACAAAGTTGACGCTCACAAACTTCTTGCCCGTCTCCTTGGACTTGAGGTAGAGCTTCACCACACGCTTGTCACCTGCATGAGACACATCAACATAAATATCTGCAACTAAAACAAGATAAGAATTTAATAAGAGTGACTTCATCCTGGTATAGCACTTACACAATGTAACAATTTCCACTTTCCTTTTGTTTGACCTCAACAGATCACACACACACACACACACACACACACACACACACACACACACACACACACACACACACACACACACACACA
>JAOXYM010000003.1:30008706-30018987 GCA_028567055.1 Leptatherina wallacei | reverse complement strand
ACACACACACACACACACACACACACACACACACACACACACACACACACACACACACACACACACACACACTTCCTCGCTCTCCCTCCTTTTCCTTTCTTTCTGGATGGCTCTTTTAATGAAAGCCAATTCCAGACAGTGCGCCACATTACTCCTTTAAATGACCTTATAAACCAAGCCCAGCATCTCCTCCGTCTTGCCTCTCTCCTTATTTACAACAGCATCTGCTGCTGTAACTCACTTCTCCTTTCTTGCTCCTCCTCCCTCTGTTGTCAGGCCTCTACCTTGACCATATCACGGAGCCATGGCATCGCCTTTCTGTTATAAACTTTCCACCTTTCCTCTCCAATCTGTTTTTACAGAGCGCCATCACCTGCCTTTAAACGTCCAGCTAACAGGCTTTGCAACGGTCACCCCCAAAACCCAGAGGAACTGTAAAGCTTTCAACGCAGCTTTTCATTGGTTGTAAAATCTAAAGACATAAAAGGATCGGCCTTGTTGCGGGTTCTTTTCTTTTTTCTTTTTTTTTTCTCTCTTCTTAACATTCCAAAACATAGGGAGAGTCCACAGTAGAAGAAGAAATGAAGGAGGAGGGAACTTAGCAGAAATGTAGGAGAACCTCCTTGTTATAATAAGGAAGAAACCACCATTTAGCCTTAGTTATTTTTACATAATCGCTAGACTCTTGTGGATCACATATTAATAAAATCCTGCCTACCAAAACATCTACAGCTTAAACTCTTGCATTTACACCAAAGGAAAAAGGGGGCAAACTTTGTGATCTTAAGCTTTGGTTTAGACGAAAAGAAGTTGAGTTTAATTGAAACTCAATATCAAATATCTGACCACTTCCCTGCAGGTTTGTTTTGTTTAATCATCAGCCAACAGCTCGGAGAAAAGAGGGTGAGGAGGAAGAAGAGCAGGGTCATCACCTGTCATCGTTCTTCCGTGACCTCTCTGCGAAGTGACATTAACCACGCCTGTATTATTTCAGTCACCATCAATCAGTCTGCAACCTCTCCTGATTTAATCTAAACTGGCGGTGAAGAACCATGTGCAAGGACAAAAATAAATAAAAATCAATACCGACTGACATAGCCGCTAAATGCCCAAAGATGTCAGAGAAACTCACATGATGACAAACCCAACTGGACTCTGTTTGGGCTGCAGATGTAGCCACAAAACACTTTGCTACTGTAACTGATGTTGGCTTTTTTTCGTTGTTGTTTTTGCTTTAACATCCTTGTACCCTGCCAAGAAAGGTTCCTCAGAAATGGAAGGCCTACCTTCCCGTAGCTAACCCTCGGGTGTGGTGTAAAAACATGGCTGCGCAGAGAGCATCCCTTTCAGCCAGACAGTTCCTCCGGTGCAGAGCAAGCGTGCATGTGTGCGCGAGTGGGGGGGTCGTATCAAAGGCTGGGTTAGCATGTGTGCATTGACTGGATTGTAAGGGGGCTTAAGAGATCAATGGCAGGCTAGGCTAGGTTTGATGTGTTGACTGATTGGAGATAAGCAGGGAAGCAAACAACACTGGCAGAGTTTGGCACTGACAAGAAAGGAGAGATGCTGAGGGAAGGCTAAAGAGAAGGAGCGCATGTGAAGGCTGTTGCTACGGTAATCCAGAGATTATATTGGCAGGTATCTCGTGCAGACCCGTTTTAGCAAATTGGACCTTTAAGTGACAAAAAATACCTTCCAAACTGATAGTTTTATCTCTTGTTTCCATTCATGTACGTCCCTTCCAGGAATATTTGTGCATGTTGGCCTTATTGCCATCCTCGCTATCTTTATGTCTCGATCAATTCTGCCTTTTCTCTCTTCTTTATGATTCATCTTTTTAATCTTCTTTCTCAGTTTTTCATCTGCTCCATTGTTTTCTCTATTCTGAGATATTGTTTTGATCTTTTCATCTGTACACAATCCCGACAAAAGAGACATAGATCAAACAACCTTTTTATTTGTTGTTGTTTTTTTTTTGTATGTGTGCATATTGAGAGTTCAAGGGCAATAAAGATGACAAGTCTGATTTCCGCTCCCCAAAGAAACAGCGATGAGACGAGACAACACATATAGACTACATTAATGCACACAGTGTCCAGAAAAATGAGCTGCGGGAGTGAATATAGGAACAAATTCACATGAAAAATGTTTGGAAAGTGGTAAACAAATCTTTTTACCGTGAAGCTGCAGATATGAAATCCGACAGCATCAAACAACTAAACACATTTCCTTGTCCTTTATAATCTCTCCCATAACAACAGAGTTTTTATTCCGATCAACATTATTGTTTACCGGAAAAGTATTGTGAACAAACAAGGAAAGACAGACTATAACCCTGCAGAGGCAGACTAAAGAAAGGCGCAGTAATAAATCTACAAAGACACGCTAAACAAAGTGAGTAAAAAGTAAGAAAAACAAAAACTTTGAAAAATAAAGATGTGGAGTCACATCCCTCTTCATCACCGTCCTCATCACATGGACATTCCTATTAACTCTTAACTCCCAGACTGTGTGCAGCCATTTGTTCATTATACCCTGTCCCTAGAAGTGGAATGAGAGAGCAGAAAAGAAAACTTAGAGACAAAAGATGAGACAGAGATTGAAAAACTGCAGAAAACAAAGAAGTGGAACACAGAGACTGTAGAGCGAGAAAAAGAGTGAGAAAGAGGTAAATGTGGCCGGCGAAGGTAGACAGGCCTAGGGGTCTTCTAATTAAGTGAGGATAGGAGAGGCCGTCTGCCTGGTAAATGACTCTGTCACTTTAGTAAATGGACTTTGTGAGGAGTGAGGAGCCACACAGCTGGCATTTCCATTAGCACTGCCAAGCGAACCACCACCATATACACAGGCAGAAAGGAGCAAAAAGAAGAAAATAAGGTGGAAAAAAAAGAGGACAAATGCTGCTGAACTTGATTTGTGTGAGAGATGCACCTGGTAGGTGTGTGGATGGATACTGTATGTGCAGGGCTAGCAACGACCTGAGGAACATAAAGTCTGTCTGATTGGCTGTACCCTGGTATGTGAGCTGTCATAGAAAATTACTTCAAGGATTACAGGAGCCAAAGGCAAACAGAGACATGTGGAAACTGCCTCAGTCAAAATAAGTTAACAGCAAACTTATGATTCATGAGTAAAGCTGAGCAATAAAGCAACTCAAAGTGATCTTTGTAGCTTCATCCTCCAGTTGTCAAGGAAGTTTCTCCATAAGGAGAGGGAAGTCTACGAGGAAGACGTTGTCCAACTACAGTTTAATAATTGTCGGAGCGAGCATCTTCTCCATGTTTCTATGAAGTTGGGCGTTCTTTCTTTTTCATATCTAGTAGTTAAAATGAATACTCATATATGGAGTTTTTACAGTTATTAGTATCATGTTCTTGCTTTTCTAAAGTCTGACATTTAGACACAGGGGGGAAAATGTGCCATTCCACTTTTCAGCTCAGCTTTTCCCCCGTTCGCTGCTTCCTGACGGGGTCTGGCGAAGCCTGCTGTGCGTGAATCTGAAAAGAAATTTGATTCAATTTGAAAACAATTCCCTGTGCTGTCATGCATGAGCAACACTTCATTGTTCTACTCAGTGTGGCGTCTGGTTAAGGCACAGGACTCGGTACAGTGTGTCACTTGGAGCGGCTCCGCGGGCCATGCCAGCTTTTGATTGGCCTCGTTCCATGACCATCCGTCAGAGCCGCATCCTTCCGCCCCAATCACCGTCAAGCAACAGGAGGACCGACTGTATGGCCGATTGATAGTGACTGAGAAGAGAAGGGAGTAGGGGGAGCGAGAAACCATTAACCTCCCTATCCATCTTACCCCCTTCTCTAACTGTATCAGTCTGCTCTATCACACCATCCTCTGGGAAAAGATGGCAGAGTAAAACAGAGAAAGATGAGAGAAAGACAGCTATCTAGTGGCAGCTAGGCTTCCATTAAGACCGATAACATCTTGCACAAGACAAGTGTCTGAGCACATTTCTCATGAGGTGCACAAACACACACACATTTACAATAATGTGAAAAACCACAAGCGAATGATATGAAGAGAGGGCAGTGAGAGGAAAGATGAGAAACGCAATTAAGAGGAAAAGATGATTGGATAAGTGAGATTTGAGACGCTGAGACGTCCCTCTCCGGGTTATGAGAGCAACTTGGTCAATCTTCATTCATCTCTGGAAGAATTACTACTTGTTCTCCGTTTTTCCTCTTCCATCATGTCAGAGAAAAGAGACATCTACTTTTTCTTGTTGTCATCTCATCGGATGATTATTTTCTTGACGAAGTGATAAAGAGTCCACCAACAGTCCAGATACAGAGTGGACAATTTGAATTGCTGGAGAGGAAGACGAGAGAAAAAGCAAAAGAAAAATGCTGAATCAAAAGAAAATATGGCTTCCAAATACTGCACTGCAGTAAGGTCCAACTCTTTTATACAAACCTGACTCTTTTCAGCTCGAGATGAACGATTTATCCAGAAGAAGAACAATGTATTGTAAAGTGTATATGATTTATCAGAGGTAAACACTTCTGTCGCGCTCAGAAACGTGTTATAAGAATGGCCGACATGCACTGCTTCTATTATGGGGAACTTGTACCCTTTTCATGAATAATGAGTACACTAAAGGACATGCGTGACATGTCGAACACTTGTGGTTTTGAGAACAACTAAAAGACACCCACATGCATGCAAGTGTGCAGCAGTGTATGACGAGCCGTATTGTTAATAATACACTGTAAGTCCTTTGCAGAGGAGGGTGCTGTAATGGCTTGAACTCTTGTAATTGAGTGCCATACACCTACATGGCTAGCTATACCCCAACCAACACCAGCACCCCTCCCGCGTAGTCACTGTACTCTTGTCTTCGCCTCGCTGCACCAGGTCTATTAACATTTACATAACAATGGCCATCTCCATGCTCAATGTCTGTGTGTGCATGTGTGTGTGTGTGTGTGTGTGTGTGTGTGTGTGTGTGTAGTATAAGAACTCACTGAAGCTTTACACACTGTCCAGCCAGGTGGTGGAAAAGATGAAATTGGAGAGCTCATAAATCTAAATGAAGAGGTTGGGTGCTTAATGTGTCTGGTTTGTGAACAAAAGCAAAGAAAGGAGAAAGGAAACCCTGGAGAGAGAAATAAAAAAAAAGTTCTTCCGCTTCTGACATGTTCAGCTACCATTATGTGCTTGTTACCTTCAGGAGCTCCTCAGTGAGCTTGCGTTTGATAAATAGTAAAACTAAATCTCTGACTGATTGGCCGTATGTAGTTCAGGGAGACATCGGTCGCCGCTGATGCAACCAGCTGCTTATTATGTATGTTGATGTCAGTCACTGCTAATGTGTTTGCTAACGAGATTGGCAGTGAACCAGTAATATGTGAAAGTAAACAGATCAACACACACACACACAGACAGAGGATTGATTTCTGATGAAACCCTATGGGTAACATATTAGCTGATGAGTCCATGTTCAGAGATCCAACCACACAAAGCAGACTATTGTTTGCTTTTGTAGGGACTCAAACCAACAGCTTGTGAACGGCTCAAGAATTGTGTATGTGTGTGTGTGTGTGTGTGTGTGTGTGTGTGTGTGTGTGCGCGCGCGTGCAAATCCATGTGCATGTTTAGAGAATCCTTGGAGGGATGAGGGTCTTGGTTAAATGTGGGGGGGGAAATTTCTTTCAAATGCTGAATGGAGAGACAGACAATACGGCTAACCGACACAAACGCATGAATGCAAATATATGCTAATAAATATTAAGTCTGAATGCTCTGTGTGGACAGCCCCATCAACATGTGCAGAGTGAATAACCGTGGAAGACCACGAGATACGTCGAGTATATGAGATATATGTGCTCATGTCACAATGGAGCAACATCTTTAACTCATGAACAAAGGTTGTGTCCTGCATACAAAGAACACCTCATTCCCATCCACGTTACCGAGTCCTTTTTCCATTTCCAAGATGCTCACTCTCCCTCCAAATACAAGCTGCCGTCCCACACTAGAGATGAATATTCATTCTTCCAGCAATTAGCCAGCACTGCTCACTACAGTACTATCATATGCAATGGCTGTCATCAAAGATGCAAGGATGTGTGAAGTCATGTGTATGACATTGAGGCTGAGTAGGTGTACACAGCGACGGAAAGAATAGCAGCTGCTGCATCAAATGCACTCGCAGTTTTATACCTTTTTTTTTTTTACTATAAAACAGGAAATTATCTGATGATGAGAAGTCTTGACTGAGCCAAGACACGGCAAGAGTTTTACACAGGAGAAGTTAGTTCTGGGTGGTAACCCCGTCGGAAGCTTCGCACATCTTTATGCAGAGAACTTCAGAAACGTTTCTAACCTGGAGGAAATGTGTTCCAACAAAGCAAGGCAGCATGTGTGTGTGTGTAAGGTTTGGAGGTGAGTGAATGGATCCGTCAAGATTTAAAAAATGTCAATCTAACCCGTCAAATGTGATAAAGAACCAACAAGTGGGCAGATGACACAAATCCATCCAGTGACTGCAGTAAATAAAATAAAAAACTGATCTAATTTTTCTGTAATAACATACCGTCTCATCAAACACACACACATACACACACACACACAGCAAGCCCTCCTCTCCTGCTGTCATATCCTCCATTGATAATAATGACAATGATGAATATAGCTGGAACAGGGCGAGTCATAAATCACCGGGCTTTGCCCCCAACTCTGACTCACCGCCTGGGCTTCCATTTGTGTGCGAGTGTGTGTGGGTGTGAGAGAGGATAGCAGAGTGGTGGAACTTGTCGTGGGCTACGCATCAGTGGATATGTCCACTGACACCTTAATGTGCTTGGCTTGTCTGAGGAACTCCCGCGGGCAACCAGCTACACACACACACACACACACACACACACACACACACATATACATACATATGGCTACTCCCAGCACAGAGGTAGAGTGTGTATCTGTTTCATGAGAGTACAGGAAAGGGGAGCATGGTTGCAGCCCTCATGCAAAATAACTAATGTGTGTGTGTCTGTGTGTGTTACTGTATCATCATCTACTAACTCAAAGCCAGCACCATACCCCTGCTCCTGTTTTCCTCCCCCTTCCGCTCATCGTTCTCTCAGCTCTACAATTTTCTATCTCTGCCTCCCTTTAAGAAAGAGACGTGTGTGGGTGGGTGTGGGTGGGTGGGCACCACAGCGATAGTGGGAGATCATTAAAAATATGGGAATGGGATCAGTAGAAGGCATTTGAGAGGGGAGGGCTCAATTTGGGCTTAGATAGAAACATGGGAGTGTGTGTGTGTGTGTGTGTGTGTAGCAGCTGAAATGAGGATTTTAAAAAGTAGGGATGGGGGGGGTAAGGGTGCATATGGGGATAGATGGAGGGCAGAGGATAAAGATGAGGGTAGGATGGAGGGTGAGAGAAGGGAATTGCACCCTCTAGTCATTAGTGCTGGAAAGGGGGGTTTAACTTGAAGGTCTGGCAACCGTAGCACCCCATTCTGCTTAACCCAAGCCTGCTAACCATTAATGGGGATCAAACACACAGCGAGATGAAGTGGTATGTATATGTGTGTGTATGTGTGAGAGAATGAGTGTGTGTGGGGGGAGCTATGAAAGAAAAGGGCATGTTGGGTGGATGGAGACAGAGTGTCCTTGAGTGTGAGGGGCTGCGTGGGTGTGTGTGTGAATTAAGTTTTGTACAAGGTTCTAAAAGTGACATTATGTGCATGTGTGAGAATGGGAGCCCCCTCATGCTCCTGGCTGCCAAGAGGTGTGCTTTGCATCACTTGCAAACGTCTGTATGTGCTTGAACAATTCTTCTCTGGCTTGCTTGGGATGTCACCAATCACACGCCTGCTAGAAATGATCCACACTGAACAATGTCACACTACTGTGTACCCCCTCACTGATGTACATTCTGCATTAAAATGTGCTGTTGGCATCTCACACCTTGCTACAAACGTAATAAGGTGAGCTGTGTGGGAAAGTTAACAGGGAGCTAATGCTACTTGGAACTGCCCCCCCAACACTTACACATTATTGGAACCATATGCTGGATTATTTACAGGAAGAATGGTCATTCAAAATGAGGATAAATGCTAAATTAAGAACTATGGCACTAAGCTTAGATTTCAGTTAAATATTTTGTGCTTTGTCTTTTTTTAACAAAACCACACTGTCTGGGTTATTCTGTGCCCATGTTTTCTAATAAACTGACTTGGACAAGCTCATCATCTGTGATATTTCTGATTCTGTTTCCGGAATGGGAAACTAACACATGATGGGGTTTTTTAAACAACCCAGCATACATTTAGATAAAAGTTTAGAAGACAGACAGTGAGGAAAGCCCCTCAGATAAAAGACATTCTTGCACATCACCAGCACTGGGAGACATGGCCGGACAAGTATAGACTGCAGCCCACAGACCGATGCTAACACTCAAATCATTATTCAAGATCTGAAAGACGTAACTTGGGTACCTCAAAGACATTTGTCTGCGTCGAAGACGACTCCCCTCCAAGCACTAATGCTGCAGTTCCCAAATACTCAACTTAACAAAACTGTTCAACAAAACAGTTTTACACCCAGCAGCTGTATGTGGGACTGTAGGTGTGACTGAGGGTCAGTCCACAGTTAATGAAACACAAGTCAACAGATTTATACAGTAGAAGAGGAGGTACTTCTTTTTATCCCTGATGTACATGTGACTGGGGTCTGTGTATGTTTTAGTCATTGGATTTTCCATTTAGAGGTGAGTATCAAAAAACAAAAAACAAGTGTTTATTTTAATTTTGTTTCAAAGTTTGAAAAACTAACAATGAAATATCAGGCATTTTTCCTTTTAACTGTTAAAATGGGATGAAGGAAAACTAAAATAAGGGTTTAACTTTGGTTGTATGGTTTGCAGAATGAAAAAATAAAATCACTCAATGCAAAAACACAAAACAACCAGTTTTACCGCATTTTAGACAGGAAGGGGTGGTTTATGTGGACGAATCACGGAGAGCAAGTGGGAGGTCCTTACGAAGTCAGAAGGTTTGTGTCAGACAGTTTAATTCAGACAGTGCATGAGTGCACAACGCTGGAGTTGGCTTCCTATTTGCCATATTTATTTGAGGAAAGGTAGGTACACAATCTTTGATGATGACACAGCAGGACAGGATCAGTGGATACTTTCTCTACATAACCAAAATAAAAAAAATATGGAAAATCTGCCTGTTCATTTCTTTCAATTAAAGTGGTTCTGACAGGTCTGATCAGGCTCATGGTGGCCTTCCCTCAGATCATCATGCTGGCGATAAGTTGGGCAGCTTAAACAAAACCTCCTCCCTACCATGATCCATATCAACTTAGCCATTTTGGAACAGAAAATTCAAGATAACCGGTTAGTCTAAGTTAAAACTTTATGAGGGCCTATAGCTACATCTTTGAGATCATGATGTTGACTTCAGGAAACAGCTGGTGGCAGGTGTGTTATCGTCAAAGATTATGTGTACCCACCTTTCCCTGCCCTGTCTGAATGAAACAGACAAAGCCGTGGACTGTAAGCCCCTCCCCCCCCCGCCCACATAAACCACCGCTTCCAGTCTGAAATATGCTAAAACTGGTTGTTTCTTGTTTTTGTGTTGAGTGATTTTATTTTATTCATTCTGCTAACTATGCAACCAAAATCCAACCATTTTCAAGTTTTTCTTCATCCCATTTTAACAGTTAAAAAGAAAAATGCCTCATATTTCATTTTTGAAGAAAAAAAATCAAACAAACATTCGTTTTTTGATTTTTAATGTTTACTTCTGAAAGGAAAATCCAATGATCACAACATACACGGACCGACTGGCCACCATCAGCAAAAAAAAATATACAAAGAATGCTTCTGATGATATGACCATGTACTCTAAAACTATCCATATAGTCCGAACTATTAAGTAATGAATAATTAGAAATAAAAGCAAACATTGCAGGTTCGCTGGGTTTTGGTTTAGCAAACTACACAATCGACACCTCCAAACCCTTTCAGGGAACAGACCTGAGAGAGTCCTCTCATGCTTTTTTAATGTAACAGGCAGTTTTAGATCGGGTACATACAGTCAAACTCACATGTTCAACCCACTTTCTTGCCCACCCGACCCCCCCCGCTTCTCTGCTGCCTTCACTCACTGCACTAATGAGACAGAAAAACGAGGGGAGCAGCTGGGCCTGGGGAGCGACAGAGATTCAACATGCTCTCCTCCACCTTCACACCTCCACCCCCCCCCCCCCCCCCCCCCCCCCCCCCCCCCCCCCCCCCCCCCCCCCCAAC
>JAOXYM010000003.1:29973419-29986572 GCA_028567055.1 Leptatherina wallacei | reverse complement strand
GGGGGGGGGGGGGGGGGGGGGGGGGGGTACTGATGATGTGAGTAAATCTAAGAGGGAAAAACAGAGGAACTGACTGAAGAAAAAAGAAGTAAAGGAGGAACAGGAGACAAACAGGGGGAGGAGAGATGGATGCAAACATGACTAATTAATCAGTTTGAAACATTTGAATCAAAGAAATAGATTGATAAATATTTCACCAAGAGGAGAAACCGTGTGATAAGTGAATGCAGATGGGGGGGTGGGGGGTGGGGGAGGTGGCAATCAAAGAGAGAGAGTGTAATAAAGATATAACCCTCTTCAAATGAGTGAATAAAACCGCACCCAGTGAGCCTCCGCATAAAGGCCCAATGCATATGGAAACCGTAAAGTCGAAAGGTCGGCTTTATCAATCTTTACTACTTCTTTGCTAGCATCACTAATGCTAAAGGCTTTGCTAGTGCAATCAGAACAGCTACTTTTTTTTAATTAACACCAGATCTAAACTCCTTAATTGGAGTGGACTCGCTGTGATGCACAGAACTAAAAACAAATGAGCCAAAGAAAGTGAAACAAGTTCATTTCAGTCCAATGTACGGCTAATAGACAAGCCAGGGGGTGTATGATCAGCATTAGTGGGGGGGATTGGCTTTCCACTTGGATATCACAGACTCTTGTGCTAACAGGATTAGCAAAAGGGTGAGTGCAACATGGCTAGCAGTGGTCAGGAGGTGGATGCGCTTGGAGTAAGTTAGCAAGCCAGCTAATACTATGACAAGGCTTCGGGGTAAAACTGTACACTCTGGAGGGCCCGGGATGGGGGGGGTAATTAGTCAGACAGCGGGAGATGCCGTGTGAAGATGAACACAAAGAGTTGTTGCATTTGTTGTTTTGGAATTCACCCCCAGAGTATTTCTGTGTGCGTCTTTGAGGAAGATGCGCGCTTCAAACAAAACGCTCACATTTCACTTGTGGCACTTTCAAGAATCTACAAACACACTTTACGGAGAGACATGCAGGTGTGAGCGTATTTGTTTCTGTACACATAAACGTTAATCATCTTAACGTCTCTAAACCAGAGGAACTAATCAAAAACAATCTATTAAAAATCTATTAGCCTGGCAATGTGTAATCTGATAAGCCTGCTACAGTTGCTTCCCACAGGAGAGTCTGAGAGCCTCTGTGTTTGAACTGTAGCGTCGTCTGCGTTCTTCACAGAAGATTAGCTAATTTGATAGTAGCTCACATATTCACACTCATCATTTGATGTAATGGAGTTGAAGAAGCTTCTCACATGCAGCTCTTTACAAAGATTCGAGGGAAACATCCAAGTGATGCGTCTTGTTTCATTATATGGTTTGCTTCTATTTGTGTTTTTCCCTTCTGTAAAAAGTTGATGATTCCTTTCAGTTAATGGGTCAAGAGGTTAAGTGGTCTCAACATAAGGTGGTTAAAGGCTTTTGGAGATGGTCTCTTCCAAATCAAGGCTTATAGTGAGCTCTGCAGGGCCTAACTGCAGAGGAAGGGGTGTGCATTTGGTAGCTATATCTCACATACAGGCTTGCACACAGAAATGTGAGAATGTGTGAAAGCTAATCTATGCCTGCTGTGTCCATCATGACAAACCCTCTGGACAATGCTGCCCCGGTGCGCTTCCAAGTTTGTATATACAACATTAATGTGCTCATTTTAACTTGTTAGTTTGATATATGACATCCTCTCTTTTTTTTCTGTATGTTGGATTGTGCGTCTTTTCAAAAGTGGAGGCGTCCATCGAGCCCTGGCATTGTCCCATGCACCTGCTGTGCTCTTGGCTGCATCGTTTGGTGAAGACAGAGACAGACCAGGACAACAAATTCTCTTCCCAACCTTAAATTTCTCTTTCTAAAGGCTTAAATACGTAGTCTTCTCACCAACATGGAGTTTTTCCTAAAAACCTTCCCAAAATTGTTTTAAAATTCAATGTAGTTGGATGGTGTTGACGCCTTAATACTGTATATCAAATGTAATAAATACATGATAATAGGTCCCACATACAAACACCACATCACATCTTTCATGATAAAAAGCTACTGAGTTCTAATCTATAGAAAAGCATGTAGAATCGCACATACATATGATATGAAAAACTGGAATACTTTGATGTTCTTTCCGGAGATGCCTAATGGAGATGACCTAGAAACAGGCTGGCCTCGTCCTCACTTGGATCATGTGAGCGTCCCAGCTTGCATCCAGACTCCTCTAATCTTCCCTTAAAAAATGGATTCAAGCATGGAACATTTATTATTCATCTCCCTTGCTCTTTCTTTTCAACTGTCTCCCTTTCTCCCGGCTTTCTTTCCCACTCTGATCTCCTTCTCACTTTGCCTCATTAACCCCTGGTAGCAGTGAATTAGGAGGGGACCGACGAGGTAGTGAATGAGTGCCGTGCACTGCAGTCACACACTGTTGGACCGAGCTAAAGTGCATTAGCACTGAGATTATCGGGGACTGAACTGTTCTCATCTGTGGTATTAGCTAGCACAGGAGCTCACTGTAACTTATCCTGCTTTTTAAAAGTGATTAGCTTTGAAAATTTATTGCAGCGCTGCTTATATTACTGCATAATAGTTGGCAGTGAGATTAAAAGATATACATTAATATTAGCAAAAAGGACTATCACCTCATATTGCCCCTTAGTGTCACCATTGCTTGTTAGTAAGGTAGGAAATATGGGTTATAATGGCAGATGAGACTTTGTAGGACAAAGGTGCAGAGTTAGAGACACAGCTTTAATGAGACTGTGTGGGTGGATTCACGAATAAGAGTGCTGAGAAGATGTGATGGCATAAAGTCTTCTAAGGAGCCCCCTCATTACTGTCTACCCTCACAACTTAAGTGCTACAATCCATGTTGTAAAATGTGAATGAATGAATGTGTGCGTGACGGTTGAGCGCGTGCTTTTTTTTTTACAACTCCCCGCATGTTTGCACTTTTTTGTGTATGCGTGCAAGTGCTCTTCTCTTTAATGAGACAAAATGATGAGAGAAAAATAACGATAACTACATCTCGACACACAGAAAAGCTCAAGTATTATCAGGGAGAGGAATCTTTGATCACAGAAGGAGACAGAAAGAGAGAGCGGAAAGAGAATATGTGAGGAGCACATGAAACAGAAAGTGAGAGGGAAAACAGAGGCAGAGTAGCAAAGTGAGGACGCGCGAGATGATTCCTTTTACTAATTCATACAACCGTGGTTGTACAGCAGCCATTTTAGTTCCAATGAGAAGGGTGGATGTATTCTGGACATCGTTGGAGCTTACATCCAACGCCCTGTGTCACCGCTAACATCCTGAGCTAAAACTACGATGACAGCAGCTAAGGCCTAAAGTGACACACGCACTGTATTTTTACCGTGTGAAATTCTGCAGAGACGTCCCCAAGGCCTGATAAATATGCGTAAAAGTGCATTCATATGGAGACGTCGTGTGCCGTCCTAGGTTGAGTATAGCCACATATGAGGACATGCTAGCAGATGGGAGAAAGACTCAGGCTGGCAATGATGAGAGATAATTGATATCCACATGCTTCAGTGGGACACACAGATGTACACACATATGGAGGTGCATTCGTTCTATAGATGAATAAAACATCCATTCACTTCAACTACATTAACATTTGTTTTACAGCACAATGTAAAAATAGTTTAAATTACAAAATCCAGATATATGTCCTCATCTGTTGTCTTTCACACAACACCGGCTACAAAAACCTAAAAAAAAGTTGCATTTGAAAGCTTTGCTCGTAAAATACATGAATAACATGGCAGCTAACCATCACAGCCACATTCTGTACCGACAGGAAGACTCATCAGTAGAGATTCTAGTTGTGCTTAATGTTTGTTCCGTCTTTTTACATTAGTCTTGTAATGGTTCAGCTCGGCCAGTTTACTTCGATAATTAGCATTATTAAAAGGACAAAGAGCTCATAATGTCGCACTTCCTGTTGAAGACCAGAGCTGTGTCTGAAACATCCACTTGCTCACTATATAATCCGCTATACATCAAACCAGCCATTATGTGGTGCTATTTGAATTCTAAACTAAGTTTTACTTTTTATATAGCGTACTACTTAATCATTACAAGGCAAGCTGAATGTCCTGTCCAGAAACTGTACACGACATTCAGCTTTGATTTTCTTATTTGTTGAAATAATAAAATAACAATCCTCAAACAAGCAAGGGCTCATATCTTTCTCTGCTCAAGCTGCATAACCTACACTTTGAATGACTACATCTAGAAGAAAAGAATAGCTGGTATCTATGGAGCTTCTGCTGCATTAAGAAAAAAACTCCACTTTGAACCCGCTTCTCTCCGTATATTCTGCATGCTGACACAGTCACTGGGTTGTCTTGTAGCTTTATTTACTAATACATACTTTCAGTTAGTTTTCTTTGTGTGTGTTTCTGCTACTCTGGTTTTAGTTGAGATACAGGGTTTCTTTTCAACTTGTTCATTTCTCATTGGTGCTCCTGATGGTTGTCGGCTTTGTGTGGGAGGTGCTTTCCTGTGTTTTTGTCCAGGTGTAACAGGTTGTCTAGGGTCTGCGGTTGGATTGCATTGTTGTCTATTTGGTGCATCTTTGTCTCCTCTTCTGTCTATTATTCCTTTCTTTTCTGTTCTTTTTGTCCCTTCCGGTTAGATCCAGCAATATTATATAAATGCAGTAACAAACTATTATTCACAACAAATAAATAAAATCAGAATTCAGACAATCAAGATGAGCTTTTAAACTCATAAAGCTCCTCTTTGCAAAGCAAATTTGCTCGGCACAACCCAGCAGCCAGACCATCATTCTGCCAGACAAGTTTTTTTAAAAAAAAGAAAGAAAAAAACCTTCTCTCACTGTACTGGACTGATTTGTGAGGGTAAAAAAGAAAATACTGAAGCACAGCAACACGCTGAAGTCCCCTCTGTGCTTACATTGCTGGATCAATTCCAGCCCAAATATAATGTAAATAAAGTTACGTATTCAAGGATTATGTGTTATTAAGTTTTATGTGGGCAGACATGTGAAGTCTTTACCAATATTTACTTATCCAAGTAAAGCAACATGAGGATGACTCAAATATGGTGCAGATGTTCTCGTGTTAGTTTATGCAATAGAGATAATTGCTAATATCCGGGACATAACTGTGTAGCAGAGTCAGATCCAAGTAGTGTTGCAATGTATTGACAGCTGCCTGCTCTGAACCCTCAATGATTCTTCTTTGTAACAAATGCAACATAGTGAGTGAACCAGTGGACAATAGAAACAGAGCTAATGCTACTCATAAAACTATAAGATTTTGTAATCTACTCAATGAGCCTTAGATTAGAAGCCGTTGACTTCCTTGTTACTGCTTCCTGGTGGCTGAAGAGGGGCGGAGTGAACACATCATGTAGGAGCATGGGCCCTCCACCCATGAAGACCAGCAGGGGAAGTTACTGAACTAATCCCTAAGTCACATTATGTAGTACGTGAGAAACGTCCTGCTTAGAAACCCAATTTCAAAGAAAGATATACCCTAATTACATACCCTGGTTGTTTTTTATAGGAGTTTTTGGTCTGTTCGTGACTTAGAACACCATAAGAGACCATTCTAAGCACTTAGAAAAATGTGATTTTCCTTTAATAAACAAAGAGATTTAAACTTTTTATAGCGTTGAAAAAATGTATTTAATTCTTTTAGCCATATTGCATAATTCACAATTAAACCCTGACAAGTGCTTTTTCCGCCCCATCTACACACAAACAGCCTTTCATCACACAGTTCAGCTGCAGCAGCACCCTCCATTAGAAAAACACAAAAGGAGGCAAAACAGTGTCCACATAAATATTAGAACTTACTGGCCGATTAGTTCAGTTGCTTGAGTTGATTTCATGCTAAGTTGCATGCTAGGAAGGGGTTCCCTGTATATGCTTGGCTTATCACACTCGTGTTATGGTTTTACTGAAAATGCTGCAGTCAGGAAGGAGCAGTGGCCGCGGCAGAAAATGACATATTTTGCTGTTAATTTGGGAACATCCTGATAAGACTGGAAGACTGATGGCACTCTGGAAAAGAAATAAATGAAGTGGAAAAACTGTGTGCGTATGAATTATCTGCATCGTCGTGAAAGCTTTGTCTTAACCTCTGCAGCTTCTACTGAATCTGATCTCTTCCACCATTCTCTAACCCCCCGAAAAAAACATTTCATTTTTATCCTCTGTGTGTGTTTGCGTGACCCCATGCAGTTGTGTGAACTAATGACCGAGAGCAACCAAACGCCTGCACAAAGCCGGTCTCTGTACTCATTCCCAGGCCAAAAAACTCGTGGCTTGGGTGACTGAGCCAAACGATGACACACACACACACACACACACACACACACACACACACACACACACACACATAGAATCAGGAAGTCCCTATGCCATATTTTCAGACTCTGACTTTCAGGCTGGTGTGTTCTCATTAACAAAAGACATTAAAAATGGTTATTATTTCCTCCACAACACTTTTATATCTGACCATTCCAACCAGTAAAACCCAGTGTGCGCACCAGTTAGTTTATGCATTCCCATGTGGGTGGAGGTCCTGTCAACAAAGGGGAGGTAGCAACAGACATTTAAATGCAAACCACAAGCACGTGCCTGCACACACAAACACACACACACAGGGGAGTTTGACAGGGCAGCATTATGCACCCGAAGAATGAGAATCATCAGTCAATTAGGGCATGACATGGTCTCTTAATGGTGACACCGGCAATCCCAATGGAGTACATCAGTGACTTCATGCAGCAATATACACATACAAACGACAAAGTGTCACTTGTTATTAACCTTTGGAAAGCAACACAACGCCTGCAATTACTGCTGAATCCCAGTCTGACTAAACTCACAGAAAATATTACCAGTGCTTCAGGATTTAATGCACTTTTATCAATTTATAGCACTTTCATCAATAATAAGAAAAATGTTTGGATTCAAATTCATTCACTTAATTTCTTTGAGACAAAATCTGATTAAAAAAAAAAAAAAAAAAAAAAAAAAAAAAGAGTAAGAAATGAACATTTTTAACCCTCCCAGATTCTACATCTGACACTGAAACCCGCCAGGAGCTACATGAGGCCTGCTGAGTGTACATCAAATTCCATCTGGTACTTAATGTTTAGATGGTAAGAGCTTCACCGATGCCGTCATCCTCTGGTTCTTCATGATAACAGAGCTGATAGTGCACAGCAACACCCTGCAGAACTGATGCTAAATGGTTAATGGAAACACTCTCACTGGGCCTGAGGTCAGTCATGTTATCTTTGACATTCACCAGTCACTCTGCTGCTCTCAACATGAACAGCTTCATTCTGAAGGATTGATGCTGTTATCATTAATTCAGTTATCATATGTGTGATTTATAAAAGTTTGAACATAAGTATAATGGAATGCTCTTCCTTTCTTTGTTTCAGACTTGCCATTAAAACTAGTACCAGCCTGGTCCTGCTGTCGTCAGGATCTGCGGGTTAGCCTCATTGATGCACTGATGAATGGGCATTCGGCAGCACCTCCGCATCCAGCCACCTGAGCTTGGCACAGCCACAATGGACACACAGTGGGTACTGGGGGCTCCGACCACCTGGCACACTGACCGCATACACCTAACAGATGGCTCACGTTGCCCCCTGATGGAGGACGCAGCTGAGGAATCCTAACTCATGTCTGCGTGTAATCCTGTGCACGGCGTCCAAAAGGGGGGAGAAATAAAAGAAACTACATTTGCGTATTGGATTATCGACTGCCATCCCCTCTTTTTCCTGCATCGCCTCAGACCACCTATTGAGACCTTGCAATTGCGTGTAAGTGTGTGCGTCACGGTGAATACCCTTTTATTGTAATTGCTCAACGATGCCTGAAAAAGCAGGAGTTTGATTTTGTTTGCACCTGATCCAAATCTGGATCTGGTCATATCTTTTCTACAAAGACTGTTTTAAGGACTTTTTAAAAGTCAGAGCAAAGAGCGAGGTAGAGTATGTAAATGGTAAATGGACTGCACTTGTGTAGTGCTTTTCTAGTCATTTTAACCACTCAAGTCACATTCACACATACACTCATACAGCACTTCCTATCAAGCCTTTTTTCCACAATCACACATTCATACAATTTGGGGCTTAGTATCTTGCCTAAGTGTATTTAAACATGTAGTCTGAGGAAGCCGGGATCGAACCATCAACTTTCTGATTGACAGACGACCGCTCTTCCCCTGAACCACAGCCGCCCCCATCCGCCAAACATAACACTTACAGTTAGTGACCAATGATTAATCGGGCCAAGCAGCCAGAGATCATAAACCAGTTTAAAAGGAGCAGATGCTTTTTATCCTAAATGTTAAGTGCAGCGGACCGCCAGCACACAGCAACATCCTTGACCACAGCAGTATCCGGATGACCGCCAGAATTAGTTAATCACAACAGTGGACATCACCTTTCCTCATCACTTCCTTCTGTCCTCCATCTCCTGTTGCTTTTCGCTCTATCTGCTTCATCTTTCCATCTTTCTTCCTGCTCCTGGATCTCTTCTATCTGTGTCCCATTAAACCACAACTCATTAGTAAAAGCTTCCCCTGTGAGTGTGTGCATGAGAGGGAGTGGGTGTGTGTATGGCAAAACAGAGCACAAAGGGACTTCATTAGTTCTTGCTTTTTAACATGTTTATGCCACCGTCTTGTTGCTCTGGACAACCTTGAACATCATTGTGAGGGAAAAATAAACTCAAAGGAGACGAGGCGGGATATCAAAGCACTTCAGGTTTTGCCAAATGATAAATAAGGAAATGTTTCAGGATAGATAATATTACTTAAAACAGACGCCTATTGTTCCAGGCTCCTCTTCAAGTCAATCAAGCACATTCATCCACACTTCTAACATAATGTACCATCTTTTCAAATCCTCAATTGTGTCTACATAAATATATATAGATATATATATATATCTATTTAACACCAATGGTTTCCTGTGGAAGGTGTGAGAACAAGATGTGCACTTGTCATTCAATTATGGTCTGCATGCTACCGGTGCACACAGCAAAACACTGAAACACTGACATGTGACGACCAAGCTATTATTCCAGGTTCCATTTTATCCTAATCGGCGTCTTTTAAATGCCTCCAAGTCTTAGTGTGTGAATGTGTGTGTGCCTGCATATCAAGTTTTATGGATTGGACCTTATTTTTTATTGATTGGACCAGGTTTTTTGTTATTTCCTGGTTATCTGAGGCAACTGCAGACTCTTTGGCTCAGTTGTTAACAAACAAACACATCGAAGCACACGCACGACAACAGCACAGCACAACAACCGACAGTGGCGATGCTCTCCCAGGTGATGTTCCACACACATATACCTCAACCAGAGTGCACTACAGTGCAGAAGAAAAGACATGTGAGAGCAGCTGAATAAATAAAGGAGCTGTTGCCAAGCTAAGTGAATGGGTGTCACGCTGACAAATGCACAGCACTGAATCTTAGTCGACGTTGTATTGTTTGTCGTCTCTTGCTTTCACATAAACATGAATATGCACGTGCACACACAAGCCCATGCCATCGCAGGAGCACGCGTTATTATACATACTGTGAGTGACAAATACGCAAACACTGCGTGCATACACAAACACACATTAAAAGCGCACAATCACACAGGCTGATTATACATTCATAATATTGAATGGATGACAGGTCTGGAGCAGCGAGGAGAGAAATGGGCTGAATTCTAATAAGCTAGCATTTACCCCGAGAGCTCTGCCCTCCATAGACTGGATACACACACAAAGTAACAAACACGCAGGCTTAACACAACCAAACAACACAAGAGGAATTGTAATGATGCCAGATTGAATGTGCAACTAACAAACAAACCCAAAAACTAAACTTGCAGTTAACTTCTGCAGTAGTTGTCGTCGTCATCCTTACAGAAAAGAGGGAAAAGCTGCATAAGCATGAAAAAACTCATTTCTAATGAGAAATCTGCTCACAAAAAAATTACTTTTATAAAAGATATCGACTTAAAGTCTTTCTGGGGAAAAGAAGGAAATCGGTTAAGACTCCATCTATCACCGCTCTTCTCCCTCTGTGCTCCATCTATACATCTAAACTGACAGAGCTGTATAGCTGACATGGGCAGAAAAGCCTCTCACTAGTCACAGCTGCTGGACTGACTGAAGGCTGGTTCTTAAAAGAGGCAAGACCGTGTGTCACATTGGGATGCAGCAGTTCAATTCTAACACATGACATGGCGATAAAAACCACGACGGGTTTTCTAGATGCTTATACAACGTGCAGATGTAAAAGATCCACTTGAATCTACTACGATTAGGCTTCAAATATACTTAATATATATACTTAAATATAACTTAAAGTCCTTGCAGGGTTGTTCTCTTCAAAAGTATGGATGCTTTATTTAGAGGCTTTTAATTTTATTCACAAATACAGAGGGAGAGTGGAAATGAAGCTATGCAGATAATGAGAGAAGACGGATATAAACGCTAGCAGACAGGCTGTATAGAAGAAACAAGTAATCAAACGAAGCACCAGAGAATAGCAACATAAACGATGGACTGGTGACAGGTCCAGGGTGTACCCTGCCTCTTGCCTGCTAAATGCTGGGATAGGCTCCAGCTTCCATGCAACCCTGAGTTGGAATAAGCGCTATAGAAAATGGATGGATGGATAATATCCAACCCCAACAGCTGCAGCACTAAAAATCAGCCACAACAAAAACAGACTAACGGTCCAAATGAAAAACATTAGCACCCCTACCTTCTTCAGTTTTCCATTGCGTGTGCCGACAAACGCCACAGTGTTGCCACGGTAGTCGTACGCCGCCACCGAAGTCATGCCATCGTCCTTGTCTATGAAGAGAGGGGTGCCCTCAATGGTGCTGGTTCCCCCCAAAGGCTGGTTGAAGTCCTGGCCACAGAAGTTGTCATCTATCTGCAGAGGCTGGAGGAACAAGAGAAAGCAACAATGAGCTAAAAGAAGTGTCTCTTTTAAGTTGGATTTTCTGTGAAATTCAAATTGCGATACTGTTTGTAGGTTGGGGAATGGTCAGTCATTTTTTCCATGCCATGCTAAGTTTTTAGCTCTAAAAAGAGAGTGTAGAGAGGAAAAACAGCAAAGATTCAGTCTCTTCCCTGATCAGTAGGAAGACTGCGGCTCTTTAATGCCACAAAGTTGGTCTAATTTACTGGGAAAATGTTCACATCATCAGCAGGATCACTGCAGAATTATACAATGTCCTTTTCATTATATTCTGAAACCTTACAAAAAAGAAGAAAGGCTATGGGACATAACAAAAGTCGGCTCAAGCTCAGGATGTAAAGCACTTCAACCAGAGTCCCCCAGTTTGCCTCTAAAAGCACATCCTGAAAGCACCCAAGCTGTGTTCAAGTCCACGCTGCTTGTTTCCATCTCCCAGTGGGATGCAGGGAAGCCGATTGGTGCATCATCTGACTTTAATGCTTTGATTCCATTTCCCAACATGTTAAGTAGGCTATTCAAATAAAGACCCATTCACACACACACACACACACACACACACACACACACACACAAATGTAGCAGAATCCCACCATGCAAGACCTTTTTACTCTGGAGTGTTCGGTCATGGTAGTGACACGGCGATAATGCCGGCGAGCATGTGACAATATCAGGAGCATTCCAGAGTCATGAGGGCCACATCACCCGAGGCAATTCACTGACCCGTATGATCCCTTAACCAGTCACCACACACACACTCATTCAGGGTATGATCAATAAAGAAAGGTTCAAGTGCCACAATGAATGAATGAATAAATGAATGAATGAATGAATGTCTTTTTAATGCTGAATGCTTTGCTTAACTAACACATTTTATATGATTTTAAGGGCATCAATCTATTATTGCTAAGATTTGATAACAAATAAAACTATTTGTTGATTAATTCCTGAAAGATTTCCTACCTCCCCAGTTTGAGTTAATGGTACATTTCTAAATGACCTTCTTTATACATCATTTTTTAATACTTCCAATGAAAAAATGCTGACTTAGTACAACCTGACATCTATGTGAGCACTGAGAAACTGCAAATGGACCGGTTTTGAAGTTTTTTGACACCTTAAAGATGAAATGATTTATGAAGTACATTAAAAATGATGTCAACCATAAAACATAATAAAAGTAATATCCTACTAGCCCACTGTTTGATTAGAGATTCCATTTTTGATACTGCTTTGCCAAATTGCTACCGACAGGGAATAAATGCGAGTGTGACAGCACAGAGGTGTGTGTCAGTCATTAAGTCACTGACGTGTCGCTGAAGTGGAGAGCTGAATGACCACTGGTGTGTTAACTAGAGCCAGAAGACACATGTGCGAGTTGATACACACACTTGCGCCTGGTGAGTGTGTAAATATCAGTGTAATCCAAAGACTTATCACTACATCATCTGATTGATCCACACAAGGGCAGAGATAACGCCTCCCTCCACACACACACATATACCAACCCCTAAACTGCCTGCAGTTCAGCACACGTCAATAAAACATAGTGCCTTTTTCGACATTCTCACTCTTTTCCTCATTCCGCTTCCAGCTTCAACGGTAAGTGAGCAAACTTCAATATCCCCTCGGACTTTTTCTACCTCTCCCTCCGTCTTCAATAAGGTTCACTCTCCTTCCATATCTCACTCTATCATGCCTCCATCCTAACACACCTGCTTCGTGTTCTCCAAGAAGTGGTAGGGTTATCAACAAAGTGCTTGTCCCGCTTGCCCTCCTTTTCAGAGGTGGGGAACCTTGGCCTTCATCCTGTAAGTTTTCCATGCATTCCTGCTCCAACAGACCTGATTCAAATTAATGAGCCACTGTGATAGGCTTCTGGATCCCTTTGATTTGAATCAGGTGTGTTGGAGCAGGAATGCATGGAAAACTTGCAGGAATGCGGCCCCCGAGGACCAGGGTCCCCCACCCCTGCTCGATTTGTTTCTGCACATTTATGTCACGTGGTGGGACGTTTTAATGGAAGCTCCTGCTCGTATGAATGAAATAAATGAAATTAAATTAAATTAAATGAATGAAATGAAAAATACTTTATTTATCCCTTTTTGAGGGAAATTATTGTTGTAGCAGAGTTTTTTTTTTTTCAAATA
>JAOXYM010000003.1:29954697-29969839 GCA_028567055.1 Leptatherina wallacei | reverse complement strand
TGTGTGTGTGTGTGTGTGTGTGTGTGTGTGTGTGTGTGTGTGTGTGTGTGTGTGTGTGAGTGAGAGAGAGAGAGAGACTTGCTCCAAGCAGAGTGAAAGATTCTGAGAGAGGGCAGCTTATAAATAACCCATCAGTGGGAGCTTTGAACTCATGGAGACATCGCTGGAGTTTCTTCAAGTCGAATAAACACAAGAAGCACTGCTGAATTTGTGTGCATGCGCTTGCAAGCACGTCCGGATGTGCCCTTGTGCTGATGCATAAGGCAGAGGATCGACCTGACAACCTAGCATCTGATGTTAACTTTAGTAATGCATACAAGTTTGTCTCTGCAGGCAAAATAAGTTGACATGAGTGCCACAGAGGAAAATAGGTCTCTCCCTTATATAATGATGTGTAGCAAGAGGGAAAACGGCTTTGAGTGCTTGTGTCTTAAATACGTAACTCTAAGTATGATGCATTACCAATTTAACAAAGACCGGCTGCTTGGTGGTTTACAATTCCAGATTAAAAGTCTAAGAAAAAGCAGACGAGATTTCCTTCACCATCTGTAAACTGTTTCTCTTTGAATCACTAAAGCTTTTTTATAGAATATGTTACATGATCCTCTCTAATCAATAATTTAGAAAAAGAGATGACTGTACCCATTCCATATTCATAGGGTGCAGGGTGGTAATTTCAATGTTGAGCGCACTCCAAGCAGACAGTGAAACCTCACAGAGTTGGCATTTATTCAGAAAAGTGCTTCCACAAGCTGTTACCACACGTTTAGACCTCGACTCACTGGATGAGACGGAGAACTATTACATACGTACAGGAAACACCCTTAAATCTGCACAAATAAGCATGCCGTTGCTTGAAAATGAATATGTACTAATGTAAGCGCACAGGCCGTTAGCACTAAGAGGACTGCATGGGGACCTTGAGCAAAGCTCTTCTACTCTGAGCTGCCCACTGACCAGCAGTGGGATGCTGATTCAGTTTTTCAAGGTTTCAAACAGCAAAATATAGTCTAATATTAACAAGATCACGTTCCAGCTACTTCCCCTGTCATTCACCATTTTTACACTTTCACCGAAGTCTTGAAATGTTGCAGAGATATTGCAGAGTGATGGCATCTGAACAGAAATGCCCGTCACGTTTAGCTCTGGACTTCTAGTGAAGATTTTCCACCCAACTGGATGCACGGTTTTCAGATATCTCTGGTGTTTCTTTATTAAAACTGCAATAAGAGACGGAGGACATGATGTGCATGCACAAGCTGCACATTACACTGTTGTATAAATGTGAAAAATAGATGATCAAACTCAGCTGCAGCTTAAAACAGGTGTGAGCATCCACAGAGTAACTTTGTGCATAAAAAACACTCCAAGATTATTTGCATGCGCGATACAGGCCCAACTCCTTCCCACATTTCCTGATTATACCTAATAATGATGTATGCAACACAACACCCACACACAGTACCAATCAATACATAATTACACTGGCAATTAGTATCATTAGAGTGCTGCTATAGCTGCTGATTTGTGGAGCTAAACACTCCTCAGAGTAGAAGAAAGGTCAGAAAAAGGGAATTAAGCAGCTCACACACAGTCTCTATGGGCTCTTTTCTAATAGTGGTCTATTGTTCTGTAAAAACTGAATGAGAACGACAGTGTGTGACACTGTTAGCTCATAGTGATGCTTATCAAAACTCAGTTTCTTATTATTTCAAATAAAAATGAAGTCCTCAGATATTAATCGACATCAACTCATTTGTACCAATAACTTTAAAAACATGGCGTCCAACTACTGTCTCCTTGCTCGACTCATTTAGACTGTCAATTAACTCTGTTCATCAACTGTGGCTCAATTAATCAGGTTTAATTACTTAAACACATTTGCCGCCACATCCTTTTAGATTAGGTCCACAGAACTAAGATGGTGTTTCCCAGAGACCACAAGTGTCTTACATTCATTACATGATATTCTTAATGATGGATTTAATCAGGTTAGGAGCTGGTCTCACAGTCAACTCCACTTTATCTTGTCTGTAACACATTAATGAAAGTCTGCTCTGTTGTCTTAATGTGGGTTGAAGCGGCGCTATATATATTCTGTAACGCTGATTTTTCGGCTCTATAAGCAGCAAGACACTTCCACTATCATTTCAAGCTTTGACATGTCCACAAATAAAAATGACAAGTATGCAGAAACTAAATCTACAAACAACACCGTCTCTGAGAAAAAAAAAAAAAGGAGTCACTCTACAATTCCTCGATAGTGGTTTCTTATCGGCTGTGGGTAAACACATCCCTGACAACATTTGCATCTCCTACACTCCTACAGTCTCTAGAGTGCAGCTCCATCACCAAGCAGAGCAAACAAACTCTCAGTTAGCTGGTAGCCTTTAGCTTTAGCAGCAGTAACAATCTGTTTCAGAGTAACGTCTTAATTTCCATGCGCGACTGAAGATGACCGCCTATAAAATATCTAAAACACTGTGCATAAAGAACAGAAGATCAAACAGGACTATTGATTTCAGATTTAGCTTTGAATCTCACCTTTGACACCGCCGGCCAAGACAACAGCTGGTGAATGCGCTCTTAAAAGATGACTACTTTGAGACAGACTCTCAATATGATTGACAACCTGACTGATGCATTGGCTTGGGACAAAGTTCAAAACTTCCCCATCCATCTTCTAATCAAGAGAAAGCAGCGCATGTGTCACTCTATTTAGTCTTTTGAATCAAATAGAAAAGATTCATGGCTGCTTCCCAAGAGAACAAGGAATGCACCAGCTGAAGGACGGACTCTTTAACAACACAATCCAGTTGCACAAAATGCTAAATTTGCATAAACTCATATTACGATTCTGAGTGCGACAGATTCAGAGCTTTGGATTATTGGATTATGACAGTTTGCGTGACAACTTCCCGTGAAAAATGTCAGCTGAAGATGAAAATGGAGGGTACAGCTTCAAGTGCAACTTGAACTAAAAGAAAAATCCTACAAGCCTCATCAACAATGATTCACTTACACTCAGATTTAATCTGTAACCTGATGATTTACATGGCTTCAACTCCAACTGATGGTTACTTTTGCTTGCTCAAATATCAAGTTCCATCATTTTCCGACGCCCAGCCTATAACTGGCAAAGTGCACTTGTGTGTTGTTTGTTTACGATGAAGAAAAACTGGATATCACCATGTAAGAGGGTAAATTTAGCAGCATAATATATTCTGCAAAGAGACCCCAGAGTAAAAACACTTTGTGCCTTTCTCTATCTGGAGTACACCCTGTTAAACATAGTAATATTTCATAGACACATCAAAGGCATTTTGTTGTGCTCCAGAGTCCTCATTACTATGGCAACTACAGTGGACATACACACACTGTCAGAGAAGCCATGACACACACTCCTGGAGCTGACATGACAGAGAGACGTACTGCTGAAGAGGACAGCGCAGTGGCCAGGTGACGGACACCGATATTATTTGTGCGGCAGTCAGCGTTCAATCACGCTCTCCTCTCCTCCCTCCATCCCCCTCCCCTCTTTCTGTCATCCGCCCTTTTTTCAAGCTGTTCTTGGCAGTGAAAAGATTTCTGAGGCTATCACTCTTCCTCTCGCCCTGCTCTCCTCTCAGTCGGTGAATCACCGCCTCTCCTTTCCAGCACACGATGGCTGTAAAAGGCTTGCTGCTGCCTTCTTGGCTGTTTTCCGTTTCTCTCTACGCCCCTGCATACCATTTCTTATCTGTTTCGTCTATTTACTCCATTCTCATGTCATTCTCTGTCTTTTTCGCTCAGGTTGTAGTTCGGCTGTCGACGGTTGTTAATATCTGCGCAGACCGGAGTAGGACTGCTTTATCAAATCATAGAAAAACAAACTTTAAATGAATCAAATCAAATTTACTAAAAACATAACACGGTTGACGAACAGCTGTGACTTAAATGAAACTCCTCGTGAGTGAAGGACATGATCATATTTTCCCCTCGTTCTTCATCGACGCGTCTCTTATTTTGATTTTCTTCTCATTAACTAAAACATTAAACATGAAAGATGCAAATAATAATTTGATCAAAGGTTCTTATTTGAGAAACTTGCTAATTTACCTGCATCCAGGCAAAGTGCATGGCTATTTTTTCTGTTTTTGGTGTCTGTTTTTTCAATCATCCCCTCTCTCTCTTTCCCCTCAAGGCATCTCCCTTGGCTCCACTCTTATTTTTGCCTTCACCCCGTCTTCCTCATCTCCTCAACACCATCCTTCAAATTCCTGAACTCTCTCCTGCATGTTGCTTTTGCATCCAACTCTTCTTTTGGTTCTGAAGCTCTCTTTTGGTTCTTTTATTTTTCCCATATCCACCCACATATAGCACCTTTTCTCTCCTTCCCTCTCGTCTTTTTCTCTGTTTCTGGCTGCTTCTCTGTTGCCTACATCCTGAAACTTGTTCCTCCCTTCATGCTCTCACCTTTATACACAATCTCTCTCTTGTTTCGCCCTCCCTTCCGACTGCACTCTCCTGTTTTCAGTCATCTGCCTCTCTCTCTACCCTAACTTAGCAACCCTCTTCCACCCTCTCACTCTCCTTCTGTGGAAATGGTTTGTATTGATCCACTCTCAAACTGGGAAGAAGGTCAGGGGTTCACTAATAAAGCTCAGGGACAAAACAGAGACACACAAGCGGTGCAGTATAACACACACACAAACAGCAGACAAATATAGTCTGGTAACAGAGCAGAGGTGCTAAATGTGATGTATGCCTTTGCTTTGTTGAGGAAAAAAATGTGTTTAGTCCCCAATGTGCCCAAACATTTGTGTTAAACAAAAGCAGCTAACGTGTCACTGAACCTGGAAGGTACCATCCTAACAATGGACAGCTGACAGATTCAAATCCAGCACAAGCATAACTCCCCACACGGAGCTGACGGGACTCCTGGTCATCCATCATGGCTGTGTGGCTAACAGCTGTCCAGGCCTGCCCAGCCCACCACCACCCACTCCGTCCTGCCCTCTCCACTGCGCCACAGTTGGGTCGCCCTAAACATATTCACCCTCCACCGCGACATTCCCGAGCATTTCCCACACTGCTCGCACTGCATTTGAATTCCTGACGTAGCTGAGAAAAATCTGGGTGGGGCTCAGGTCCAAACACTGGTAGCCTACAGAGTTAGACATCACCTGGAGAAATGAAGATGGGGAGACGACATGTTTGGTTTGTCTTTATGGTCCAGGGGTTACCAACAGGAGCCACGTCTGCAAGGCCTGACTGATGCTGTGCAGAAATCTGAGCCAAAGTTTTCCCTAATCCATTTCTATCATTTAACATGTCAATAATATTAAAGTAGCTTTCATTTGTGTGATGACAACTTTAAATGAATGCATCCTGCTACTGTGTTTAATGCTGAAGCTATGACTAGTTTAATATGTGGGATAAATTAGGCCTAAGTAATCATTTATAAACAGCATACATTAAACATCTTTTTTTTTCTTTAAATACTGCAACTTAGGATGCTACTTGTGAAATTATAATAAATAAATAGACTTAGCACTAACTAATACAAAGACGAGCAGTTTGATGGTTTTGGACTGTTGTTACAGTGGTTGATCATTGTTACACAACAAGCCACATTCACCAATTCACACACCCTCATATAGGACTCTCTTTTACTGTGTTACAGTATGCAGCGATATTATTTCTCTATTTCACACATCGTACGCACGACAGTTGAAATGTCAAGCTTTATATCCTGGTAAAGACATGCACAAATTAACAGGACTGCATTAAGTTCAACTAAATCTAAGAGGATCGGGCTGAAATTTAAATCATGGATTATGATTTGTTTTCACCAAAAAAAGATAGTCTTTTGGGCTTTCAGCCAAATCACACACCTTTATTTCCTAATGTACAATTGTTAGTATTTTTAAAAGTAAAAAAAAGTATCAAGTAAATCACTTCTTTCTCTATATTTGAATAAAATCTTGACTATGATCAGATGTTGAAAGAAAAAGGAAAATAACAAATTAATCAAAGGGTGCATTTACAGCAGTTAGTCTGCTAGAATTTGTAGAATTGGGGACTCTGCGCTGCAAGACAAAAATGAACAAGAAAACCCACTTTTCTATTGGTTAATGCTGGACAATTTCCATTTTAGCCATTTAAGTTGTAGTCCACTTCCTGCATTTGATACCCTCGAAGCGAACGGAGATCTACATTTTTAGACGGAGCAGTGTTTGATCACCATCAGAGTTTAGTTGCATAGAAATCATATTCATACCATATTGTTTTCTCTGTTTCTGATTACATTTATTGGCATAGATGCATCCACACTAAGCTGTAGTTATATTTGATGTGTGAGCATGCACCTATAGCTGATTTTTTGGTCATTTTCATTTTTCTATTTGTTTGTTTATTTAGACCCCCATTAGCTACTGACGTGCCAGTCGCTATTCTTCCTGGGGTCTACATCTTGTTGTGTTTAGTTATTCTGCACAGCACCAGCTCTCACACTGAAAAATGATATCAGATTGGAGATCCCTTGGGCCACGGACAGAGGTTGAGGTCAGAGTTGGGCAGCTGACATTAGGTCAGTTTATAGGGGCAATGGAGCAGACATCATTAACCTGCAGCTGACCTCTCAGGCCTCGCTGCTGTCATGGGGTCAGCCAATCAGCTTATAACTGAAGTTATTACATCACCACTGATGACAGTTTAAATAGGCCAACTGCTTTTGACATAACGTATAAGGGATGATGAATTATCGGTGGACGTAATCCTCACCAAAAGTGTTGTAACTATAGCAACAAAACTGGCAAAGTGGACAAAGGGAGACCTGTCAGTGAATTTGTAAATGAAGAAAAGAAAAACTTGAAGGTATCTTTTAAGGCTCATCGTGGAAAGAATTGCTGTTACAAATGTACAAATCACACATCATGGCAGGAAATGCATAGGTGCAACTAAATAAAGTAAGAGATGGAGCCCTGATAGCATTGATGCTGGCATATTTTATTAAAATTATTGATTAAAGCAGTGCTGTTCCTGGTCCTACAAGTGAAATGGTCATGACAAGACACTGCTGGTCTATGCAAACCACTGAATGTGGTTTGTAGTCTCAGCCAACACAATGCAGTTCAATCTATTCTCCACTGGCCAGTTTTCCGTCTATCATGACAGCATTAAGAGAATCGCCAGGATGAAAGTCATCTACTTGGCACATGAAGGCACACCGGAGTGGGGTTATCACATAAAAGGTGGAGTAAAACTCTTAACAGTAATTTGTAGCGATTGCTCTGGCTGCAGTAGTGCAAAGGTCTAATTGAAATAAATGAGTGGGTCTTCCGTCTGGTCCTAAAGCTATTGTCAGAGTGGTGGCCACTAATGGAGATAAAAAAAAAAAGAATGAAGACAACCACCAAAAACAAAGAGACTACATGTAGAGAAGGTGGCAAAAGAGGAATAAATGGCACCACTTTTCACACGAAACACATCTGTGCAGTCAAGCTAATGATGGCCAACAAAGAGACTTCATTAACTGCAACACAGGGTGAATGCTTTGCATTCATATATGTGTGTGTGATGATGATATCTTCCAATAATAATGTGTTCACTGACATTTAAAGAAAAACCTCTTTAAATGTAGCCATCGTAGGGGACGTAAAGATGGAAGGGACGGGTGGGTGCTTTTTAAAAGCTCACAAGATGACAGTTGTGGTTTCTAACACGGGTGGTCATCTGAAAAGTGCGGCACAGTAAACTGATGATTCCAGCTCAGGTAACTTAAAGACAGTGGCTGAGCAGAGCAACAGGATGAGGGATGAAGGACAGAGGAAAATAAAGGATGTAAGCAGGTGTATATGGGATGCATTAATGGAACTACACTGTGATTTTCTGTCATGTCTTCAGGTCTCAGGTGTGAGCGCCTGTCAGTGTGTCTGTGAAAGCAGCGTCCTCTCTAATGCATGCAGGGCCATGCACTGTGGATCAGTTAGTAAAAAACCAAGTCTAACTCGCGTTTTCCCTCAGGATCTCACACTTCAGTGCACTGAACCATGCTGTGTCCACAAGTGTGTATGTGTGCCACTGCTCCTCCTGAGTGACATTTCACAAATCCAGGGGACTGGGCTAATGATGTCCCCTGTCTGGCTGAATCAAAGCTCCAAGAGGTTGTGGAGAGGGAGCATGTGCATAAAAAAAGGAAAGAAAAAGAAAGACAGCAGAAGGAAGATGCAAGATATCACTAAACACCAGAGGCCTGGGTTTTATCATTGAATATAGAGTAAGTAGGCCGAGGTTTAGCTGGTGGGAATGCCATAATGAAACACTGAAAAACAGGAGCAGTATCAGGAATAAACATTTATCTAAGCTTGACGTGCCTATCTGCAAAAAGCAGTGACGCCTAATATAGTAAAGCATTCTCTGGAAAATGTTTAGACAGTGTAGTAAATAGGAACTTAGAAAACCAAAAGAAACACAAAGATTTAAGCTTACTGAGTTGATGCAGGCGAGCTCCTTGTTAAGCAGCCAGGGTAAGGAGAGTTTCCCATCTCCCCTGTAGCAGGACTGAATCCTTTCTTTGATCTTCTCCTTTATCCTCCTCAGGGTGAACAGGCACAATGCGGACTCTCTGGGTGGTTTTGCCCGATTCTTCTGACCTTGAGAGAATACCGTGAAAAGGATATCTTCATTCTCTGAAATCCCCAGAGAGTTGGCCAGCTGCCGGCCGGGCCGAGCCAAGAAGGCATCCTGCACCAGACGGTACTCTATCCCGTCTTTAGTGCAGCCGATGGGGAACTCCACGTAGGAGTAAAACTTTGGGTCATCCACGCAGAGGCGGACGATTTTGGAAGTGAAGAACTGCTCTCCGCTGGCGTCGGGCGAAGTCAGCTGAGTGTCAAGCTGCATCGTCAGATAATAGACAAACTGTTCACTGCTGAAGCTGTAAACGTAATAGATGTCGAAAGCGGGGAACTTTGATAGAGTGTCCGAAGGGATCTTCAGCTGAGAGGAGACAAACTCATCCTGATAGACGAAGCTGAACATGTCAGCGTTTTCTTCATTCTCCATCAGCTTGCGGCTGGACAGTGTGGGGAAGTATTCAGACTTGCCATCAATGGGGGTTCCAATGAACAGCTTGCTGGTAGGACTGTGTGGGGAGCTTATGATCACTCCTGACATGGTGCCTGACTCTGCCACACTGGAGAGGTAGTGCTCCTTGCGGTGATGAGGCTCGCCGAGCTTAAAGAGGTCATCCAAACGCAGGAACTGGCAGATGCCTTGCGAGGTGCTGCCACAGGCAATGAGGCGGTTCTGTGCGTAGTCTATAAGAAGAAGCTTGTTCACATTGGGGGTCTGAGCCAGGTCATGAGGGCAGGACTGGACACTTGGCGGAGGGTAGCATTTCTCATTGTCCACCACTGGACCAGTCATGTGGTTTCGCAGTTTAGTCAGGTTGCTAGACAGCTTGAAAATCCAGTTGACAGCTCCCACATAGACTTCCCCGGTCTTGTTGTGGATGGCCAGATGTGTGAGCAAACACTCAGTCGGGGCAAACCGTTTGAAGGGTGGGGGTTGGCCTTCGGAGAGGGATGAGCTCATGATGAGTAAAAACCCCAAGAGGAGTAACAGGTTCCTCCAGCCAGGGGAAGCCACTGACCGTGCGAGGGGACACATATCTGGGCTGTCTAGAGGCAAGGCTTTGGGGGATGGGGAAGGACAAAGAGGGGCACAGGAGAGGTAGAAGCTCCAGTACCTATTTTCTAAGACAGGATTTTTCTATTTTGGTCTAATATCAGGAATTAAGGAAGGACAGCTTGAGGGAGAGAGAGAAGGAATGGGGAAGGGAAAACAAAACTCCTATTGATCCGCTGTCCTGTTTTCAGCGTTGTGAGCAGTCATCAGGAACATCATCCACAGAGGCACAAGGTGGGAGCCCTGGAAGGTAGAAAAAAAAAATGTGTTAGCATCCAAGGAACATTTCCTATTGATTATGCATCAAGGAGGCAGAGAAGCCTAAAAGGCCTGAAAATTACACAGCCAAAGTGAGAAAAAATTCAAGCTGACATTTGCCACGGTAAAATGCAAGCAATATCAAACCGAGCCTGGAAGGCAAATGTGTGTCCACACTGAATTACAAGCAAAGAAGCAGGGGAGGCATGGACTTAACATTAGAGGTCTGGTGCACACAAGTCAAGTCTGGGAAGAGTTATAGACACACAGCACTGAACTTGTTGATTTTTCATAATTTTCAATGTAACCGCGGTGGTTTTGGAGGAGAAATGCACTAGAAAAAGTACTTCTGGGCGCTGTTACATAAACGGCAACAGTTTATAGGTCTGCTTAGAGGCTTTCCTGTCATGGTTTGAATAGTATGAAATTCAACACACTAAGCAGTTACCTCTTAGTGCAATTTCACCTGCAGTTTTAACAGCTGCTAATGTGTACTAAACTCATGTGTTAGAACAGCATGCACCGTAAGACTCCGCTTCCCATAATGCAACATCATCTTCCATAGTGGCCAGAGGGTAACTGAATACATTTAAACATAGGTGGACCAAATTTAATGTTTAACAGGCGGGAAGTGACTTTGCTGCGGATGTTTTATTTATCAAATGTGTTAGCCTCATAAATTCTCAGACTTGTACCCACTCATTTATTCATTGTATTACCACTGCCTACCAATAAAAAATAGTTCAGGAGGTTATTTCTTTGCTTTTTTAAAAACATATACACAGGAGTTTTTTTTTTTCAATTTCAACAGTGTCCACATTTCAGTGTCTGCAGATGTTTGGTAAATGCACATTTATTTTTATCACTTTTACTTGAACTTGTCATGAATACACAAATATATTTACCACACCGTATAATATGCCCCGACAGCTGGGGCTCCTGACAGATGTTGGAGGTGGTATGTACAAAATTTTATAGGGATGAAAAGTTTACAGAGGAAGGACAAGGACCAGGAGAAGACTACAAAATGCAAGCGTATCCTCAGATACAAAGACGATGAGGAGCAGAGTTTGGTAATCACATGCTGCTACTTAACAGGCCAATCATGCTCTTGCGATACCGGGGTATTAGTTCGACTGTAAATGCTGATTATGCAAAGCAGGATAGAAACCTCCCAGAGACCCGACTCTTCAATTTCACCTTGACTATCAAAGTGGCCATGCAAAGTGTTTATGACCGTAGCAAATCAGCAAAGATAGACACAGCAGTGAGACGAGGAGGGTGAGGAGGTAGGGAAAGGAGGATGAGGCAAAAGTATAATACAGATGGAAGCCAAAGTGGAAGACAAAAAGAGACCACTCAGAACCACTTCAGAGCAAAACTATCCATCGATCACCGAGCGGACGTGTCGGAGTACGGCTTGTTTGCTAAACACACACGAATGAATCTGAGTGTTTCAAAACACATTTCTTTTACAGCTATCCTCACTAAAAGAAGAGAATTGTCGAAACTTTCAGGGGGGGGATGTTTTTTTGCAAGTACTGAAGTAATAAAACACCTTAGTATGAGTTGTCATTGCATTGCTCATCAATTTTAGTCACTATTGCTACAAACTATAATGAAGGGCGAGACTGTGAGGGGGAAAGAGGAGTAATGGTTGGGGTGATAGTTCATGAAATAGCAAACCATTGCTCAACTGACACGAAGCAAGCCAGGTTCAGGCAGAGGTAGTCATCCAATTTTCAGCCAGGAAAAGGCAAATTCATATAAAAGGAGAGATTAAAAATAAGAAAGAGGAACAAAAAGTGAGAAAAATCTAGACGCAAATACCGCACGACCACAGAGGGTGTGTAAGGACCAGCCGGAGCCAAACAAAAAGCTGGGTTTTTTTTATGTATTTTAAATCAAGGCTATAGCTTCGCTTGAATCAAACACCGGGGGAGCCCTGTGGATCGAGGCACTTCAGCAAAGAGGCTGCAGACAGAAGGGTCTGAGCTGTGAGTATCAGATATACCCTACTCTCCACTCTGAGATTAAAATGACTTGACGCGGATCGCAGCCTCTTTGGCACGAGCAGCTACAATAAAGTGACGAGCCGGCCTATAAAAAACTAATTTCTTGCTCAACGGTACAGTCAGGCTGTGAGATGAGAGCAGATGTCAATTTAAAGCGAGGCAGCGCGTAGAGAGGCTGGCTGCCTCAATTTCTTTTGTCATTTCTAAGTGAGCAAATGCCTGATAAAGGACGAGAGAACCTTAAGATAAAAAAAGAAAAGAAAAGAAAGACTGTCCCTGCTGTAATTTCTCTTCATTTAGTCCAACAGCTTGACGTAAGAAAGTGTGAATTGCATGAAGAATAGCATCTGGTGTGTGTGGTTGGTTGTTTTATCTAATGGGCAATAAGGAATAATGAAACCCTCTTTAAGACTTATAGGGGTGACGACTGGATAGATAAAAGAATCACACCAACCGTGTCTTAAACCCGACTGCTCTTGATCATTTCTGTTTCTTCTGCCTCTTGCTGACATTCCTTTTCCTCAAACTTCTCCATTTTCTCTCTCCATGCTTACCCCCCCCCCCAAACTCTCTTCAATTTCAATTTCCTCCAGAGCTTAAATGAAATGGTGGGAAGAGCCCTGAAAGAAGGTTGCTTGTCATATCTGGCACCATCAAGGAAAAACATGTCAATCATTTTTGGACCAGAGCGTGTCTGCAGCTTTGGGAATAGGCAATCAACGAATCTAGGAAGCCGAGGCCTCCATCGCTTAAGGGGAAAGCATTAGAGACAGCAGGCTGGAAGAGGGCAAGTTGATTGGATTTGATATTGGCACATCCTATCAATTGACAGGATTGCATGGAATCCCTATGGGCACTGGGAATTGGAATAAGGTCCAAAGAAGTGAGGGGGGTCCTTCCAGAGCTTCAATTCAATCTTCTTTTTTTCCCCTTTCATTTTAAGACAGCCAGAAAAGTAGGTGGGATGTTTTGGTGAAGTGGTGAGCTGTTGGTGAAGGTGAGCTGTTGGTAAAGCTGAGCTGGATAACTCCTCTCAGCCTCTTCTCCAAAGAGGCTAAACCTGTCCGTTCAGATATCGGTCGCTGCTCAGAGCGTAAAGCTCTGCTGATTTATTGCCGTTGGCATATCAATTACCGCACTCCACACTGGAGGGGAAAAAGAGGAGGAGAAGGTGTCGAGAGAGGGATGATGATGAGAGAGGAAGAAGAGTGACACCGAGACAAATTCTCTGCCCTTTGTACTGCATCAGAACACATGGGTCACATCTGAGACAAAAGGAAAATGGGAGAGGATAAAACTAAGGATTTAAGAGAAGAAGAAACTAGAATACAGAGAAAAACCGATTTGGAAATCAGAGGAAAACCTGCAAATTGTGGTGACACAAACCAGTCAATTACTGTAGTCGTATGCAAAACTTACTCCGGACTACGTGCAAAACGGACCCCAAATATGCAAAAATGAACTCCTACTACACTACTGGGAATGGATATGTGCCCAAAGGAGGAAAGGGAGGTGGATGAGGGGTGGTAGAGGGCCTTGATGCCACAAGGACGTGGCAGGAAGCAGGTGGAGGGGGTGGTGGCAGAGGGGGCTAGATGGTTAGAGAGGATGCAAGATAGAAGGGGAGCCAAACCCTGCAGCCTTAATCCTCTCGCAGGGTCTGCCTAATCTCACCGTCACTATCTGCATATGGGAAGAATGGATTACCATCCCCCGACACACTGAGGGGTGGATTGTTGGGGGGAGTGGGTGGAAATCCCTGGACAGACAACAGACAAAAATAAACACACGCAAAGTCTGACTGAAGTTCTTATAAGCGAGAGGATGTCTGTTATTCACACCCAGGTCTTTACATTCTCTGTGTCTCTCTTGTACACAACAGCACCAAACTCACACATAACAGGTAAGCAAGGTGAAGGCTAGCCATTTGCAAACTGATTATCTCATCAGTCTGACATATGTCCCAATCAGAGGTTACCTCCAACAGCGAGGGACAGGAGGGGGTAAGACTACCAATCTAAACCACAATAGCTCACAAAGTCCTCATAACTCAACTCTCACAACAAATCAATCACTCTTCTACTGAGGATTACCAGAATATTATCAAACACATTCAAGCCCATCTGTCACCATAAATGGGCATTTGTTTATAAAGGGCTCCTCTTTCCAGTTGACTGACAGCAGGATATATTACCTAAATCTCTACAGGGACCAATAGGTCAACACATCTGGTTACAGTAATTCTGATATCTATGCTGACCTCATTAGAAAATGGCCAAAAGGCACTTAGAGTTTAAAAAGAGGAATGAAAACTGGGATTGTATTGTATTCTAGTCATCCAATAAGACATGACAGATTTCAGAAGAGGTGGGACCAATTTTCCAAAAGAAAGCAGCATTGTACTTTGCATGATCTTGTATGACTTCCTTCCTGTCTGAGCAGAGTAACTGGCGAGCCTGGAGGCACATGAAAAGCCCTTACGACTTGTGTTTTAGTGCCAACGTAAATCAGTTTTGGGAGGACAAGCATCTGTGCCCTTTCTAGATCCCTCTTTGGAAGGTGGCCTGAAAAACAGAGTACAAATGAAATGTTCAGGTGTATGTGTGTCTGTTAGGAAGTCAGGCACAGGAGGAAAATTGAGCCTCCCTTCCTGCTGGGTGAATGTTCACCCAATGATCAGCTTTGATAGGCTGTTAAAACCTTTTCTACACCTGCCTAGTTGCTTGTTTTCAGCTGAAAGTCAGTCTTTGTTTTGCTTTTGTTATTATCACCCAGATTAAATGTTTTACAGCATCAACTTTACAAACTGGAATAACGTCATTTAACTAGCAGCATGAGTCCTGGAGTAATAATAAAGCATATAATACAAATTTAGACTCATGTCTCTCGTTGTTCCAGTCCACTTCCATTTCTCTCCCGGGTTGTAGTCCTCCACAAGAATAGAGGTAAAAACTACAAGACTGACTTCTTGCATGATTAAGGACTGGAGCAGCAGTAGCTCAAAGGACAACTGCTTTCTTCACATCGAGTGTGTGGTGTGGGTAACAGATGTGTGTCCGTGTGTCCGTGTGTGTGTGTGTGTGTGTGTGTGTATTTGTATTGTAATTACTGTGTGCGAGTGTGTGTGTGTAGGTTTAGGATTTTCTCATTGCCTTCCTGCTTTAAATAGTTTATAAGAGCCTGCAACCATAAAAAGC
>JAOXYM010000003.1:29925525-29954440 GCA_028567055.1 Leptatherina wallacei | reverse complement strand
CACAATAGACAAATAAGGAGACTGGTGATGGTAAACAGGCAGGAAGGGTGTGTGTGTGTGTGTGTGTGTGTGTGTGTCCATGTGTGTGTGTGTGTGTGTGTGTGTCCATGTGTGTGTGTGTGTGTGTGTGTGAGAGAGAGAGACAGCTGCCATTCCAAGATGGGAAACAAACTGGGCACTACATCACACAAATTCTCCCTCTCCTCATTTCCTGCAACAATAAAGACACATGGATGTTCAGAGGTAAAAGGGATTACACTCCAACATACTTCAGACAAACTGTGTCACACTAATACTGTACATAGCGTCATACTTATGTGTGCTCAAACGAGTGTGTGTGGTTGTTTGTGCTACACACTTGTTTCAGATTTGCCTCAGTTTGTCAAATATCTGGTTAAAGCGTGGGTGCTCTGATCAGACACGTCTCCTTATCAGCTGAACTACGGACATTCATACCCAGGTCATTATCACACAGTTGTACACGAGGCTGATAATGTCTGACAAACACAAAGCAACACATGTTGATGAAGGATTCAGGGTGCAAACTAGTTGTGGTGTTAAAATCTGGCCGACAAATAAAAAGGTTGCTAAATGCTATGCTGCTCATAACATTTGAGTATGGATCTTGTCAAACAAAACTTGTATTGGTGGTGGTGCTCTCATTTTTATTGCAAAAGTTTAGTTTATTATTAATTTGGTGTGTTGTGCTCATATAGTCTTTACTTCAATCTCGTCAGGTTAACAGACATCGTTGTATTCGTAAGGATGTAAACACAATCATGCTAACGCCACGCCAGCATGACTGCAGCATGAGCACTCCAATTTTGACCTTTGACACCAACTCTTCTCCCATCAGGAATGCAGAGTGAACAAACCTTCATGGGGAATTCAACACCTCATCAAATAAGTACACACCATGCATATTTGTGAGTGAAAGGTTATCTGTGTGACAGTTATTGTGACCTTGCTTATCACTGTATCAACAACAACAAAAAAAAAGAAAGAAAAAAGTTAAACAGCCCTTTTGAACCTTCTCTGAGCAGCCTGAGATAGATGGATAGACAACGCCACCATCTCAGTGCTCTGCATGCTGTATGAACATTGTGTCTGACTTGGCTGCTGAACAGAGAGTGGAGCACCCCAGGCTGTCTCCCAGGCATGCAGCCCTTGTCATTAAAATAACGCATGAAGAGCAGACAGACTGTATTTGTCTCCTCCTTTATATCTACCCCAATAATCCCCATACAATCCACCACTCTCCTTTTCCCCCTGAAAAGCTCTTTGCTGAAAAGCTCACATCTTTGTGCGACTCTTCTGCCGTCTTCTGTTGCAATAAACAGAAAACACAACTAAAATACAAATTCCACCACACTAAATTTAAAGCATGAGCACAGAAACGCATTTACTCCGCCCTGCTTCTTGTCTCTGGGGTGAAATACCTCACGAAACAATAGGCCTTCATTCCAGATGCTCAGACAGGAATGAAGCATTGCCGAACTGGGAATCAGCTAAAACCAACCCGCATTTCAAAAAGGAGCACACAGACACAGGCACACTGATGCAGGCACCGTCAGATTAGTGGTTTACTCTTAATCTCTTGACTGGGTTGTGCGACTGGGTCTTTCTTTCCATGACAAATCCAGAGTCTGTCAGAGTGTCTGTGTGTACATGCTTAGGTAGGAGAGGTAGGTAATATGTAGGTCAAGGCCAAAGTCTCCCTTGTAAGAATCATAAAAAGTCCAATAGTGTGGTTACAGATGAGAAATACACCACCAGCTCACTAAAGCACGACCACACTGAGCCTTTTACTACTGTCTGGAGCATTAAGCTAATGCTCTTTGTGTTTGACATGGCTTTAAGCAAACAATGGTGAAGATGGATGATCAGAGGAGGCGATGACATGCAGCAACAAGATGTTAGCTTAACCTGAACGCATCTTCTCTAAAGAGATAAACAGTACTCCCCCGGTCTTATTTTCAACAATTACATTTCATGTTTCAGGCTGTGCAGTTAGAACTGGGCTAGATTTCTGTACATTTTTACACATTTTAGTGCATTCAGGCGTCAATTCTGTTTTATAAGAGCTGTTCAATACAAAATAGTGTACCTTGAAAATAAGACTGGTATGCTGAACCACTGGAACCCAGTTTTACTCAACCATTACAAAACGTTTCAAACCATTTGCTCCACTCTCATGGAGCAGTCTGTTCTTAATGGAAATCTGCACAATGTTGTCAGAAACCAGCAATTGTTGAAGACATAAATGAACACAGACAGGGATATCTGGAACTCAGATTTTTTTTTTAGAAAATCCAAACCAGAATAGCAGCAACGTCAGGCCTGAGGGTGAGCTTCCAGAAAAACTCGTTTCAGATGCAGGATTGTGGTGACTTAATTAAAAACAGCACAAAGCTTTTATTGCTAATTTTCTATTTGCAGTGAGAAAGTTGTGGTTTTCGCTGTCCAAGCTGGTTCTACAGGTGTTGATATAATGAAACCACAGTCGAGAAAAGGTCCAGTCAGTGGACTGGGTGCACTGGGACTAAACTATGATAAATTTAGTTTCTAACTGATGAATATGACATGACACAGAGCCTTGCGGTGTCTGCTTACTAGAGGCAGAATGTAAACTGTGCCGTTTCCACAAAGACAAACTGTGTTCACGGCTCTTTCTGTAGAAACAAAGGCTGTGCGTTCCTCTGTAGCGCTGCTTATATTCTCGCTCTGAGCTCACGATAATGGAATGCAGCCGGCTCAACCTGAAACAGCTTATTACCAAACACTGTGGTCCTCAACTACAACTCCCTCTAACTTTCTCTGACTTGCACCTTCCATTTATGAGCCTGACTGACCCCTGACACTCAGGGTGCTGCTTCCTTAAAACTTGCCAGAGTGTTAAATGTTGTAAAAACATCCATATCATTATAAATCTTCTCCCTTATGATGTGAGGACAGTGCTAGTCATGGTGGTATCGGGTGAACGAGGAGCCACCTCAAGGAGAAAGATATGAGAAATGATCATAATGTAGTATCATAAAGTATCATAATGTTTCAAGCTTGTAAGTGGACAGCCAACACCGAGTGCTGGAGGAATAACTTACCACATACAAACAGGGAGAAGCAGCTAATGAAAACATGTTTCAAACAGCTGACCGACTGCAAATTTAGAGTTATATATAATTTCATAACTTGAATCTGAATAAGATCAAGATTCACTGTATAGATCACATTGTGCTCCGACTGTCTCCTGTTGAGCAATTCAACATAACAAAAGATTATTTTTTATTTATTATTTTTATCCTTCTTTCTGAGATCACATAAAAATAAAACCGTGATATAATCTGAATACAGAGACCAAACAAACGTCCAGGAACTAATCTGTCTCCAACTCATCAGTTGTGAATTTTTCTGCTGCTTCGTCACATGCAATATGGTCTGCAGTTGATATTCTTCCTGAAACAGACAGACAAACTGACCATCTGCTTCTGCCTCTTAGTCTGAGTTATTGCATCATTTAGTGCATCAAATAGATATCCTGCTTTGTTTTAATAACAAAAAAGTAAAAACCCTCATGTGCACGCTGACACACACACACAAACACACAAACATCGGCACACAGGGGAGCTGGGCCATTTCAAAATGGACTCAGACAGCATTCTTATCCATCTTTGTCCATTAGGGCCATATTGTTTCCGGATATATGCTGTTGAGTAGTAGCACTAACCATATCATTGGTTATGACTGCATGGCTTTGTTCCTGCTCTAAATGCTTTAAAACAGGCGTGTGGCTTGTGTCACATGGTGTTTAGCTAATTTATGTTGCCCAAAGGGTCACAGGACAGCTGGGTAAATGCAGATGTCCCGGCTTGGGGGGGGGGACAAGGATTCAGTTCTTCAACAGGAAAACAGGGTGATAATCACTTTAAGACATGGTGGTTACCTATGAGGCATAAACATTACCTCTATTTAACGTAAACATGCAGGTCATTCCTTATGTGTGGGAAATTGTTTATTATAATATTATGGTGGAAAACAAGTTTCACTGAATTAAGCGATACAGTGCAATATATTTATTATACAATAAAAAATATGAGCCTAAACTTTTACACAAGAACCAAAATGGGCCCAAAGTCACTGCAACACAGGAAAATCCACAACAGCATGAACACTAAACAATGACGGCATCATGTCCAGGAACTCTGTGGGACAGGACCATTCATTTTGTTTGGCACAGTTACATTTGAGTCATGCGAGGCCACCGCCAATTATCTCCCGTCGCGCCGATGGGGAGCTGGAACAAAGGGAGCCCATCTATCCTCACCATTTTTAGCTCAGGAGCCCCGTTTTACTCCAGCCAGCAGACAGTGTGTGTGTTTGAATAGGGGCTTGTGAGCTCTGGTGATTTCCTGTCTTGTCCCCGATTGTCAGCACACACACACACACGCATACACGCATACACCGCATTGCATGCATCACTGCTTCACTAGACTGGTAGCAACAGAAACAGAGACAGAGACGAAGGTGTCTGTGTGTATGTGTGGGTCAATGTGACTAACAACTTATCTCCAAATCAGAAGTCTTCTCTATGACATGAACAGGCACACCACTTTTACAATTTCACTTTCTCTACTCTTTATCTGCTCAACAAGAACACTGTAACTGTAAGAAAGCCTTAAGAGGTGAAAAAAATGGTAAAGATTTATATGTCTGAAAAGAGAAAAAATTTAAGTGGAAACTGGTCGAGAGGGGAGGGAGGCTAAAAATGGGAAGACATGAGTGCAAATGAAAAGATGTGGTGGTGTAAAAGTAGAAGAGAAACAAGGAAGTAGATGGAGGAATGTGATGAATGTGATGACAGAAGTAGGTAATACTTTTACAGATAGTCAGCAGGGTGCAACAAAAGGAGCGGAGGGAGATAAGAGGAGAGCTATCTGTATGTGCATGTTTGGCAAAAAGAGATTTTTTTTTTCCCCAGCTAGTGGGCAACTGAGTACCTGTCACATAACACACAACAACACTTCAAGTCAAATAAAGTACTCCCAAATAAACAGCTATTTTCACAAGGATCCCATATTTTTAGGTGTTTTAATGCCATGCTTCAGTGCTTCAGTACTTTTCACTGTAAACAGCAACAAGCACTGTTTTAACAGCTGCTGCATACTGACAAGCACCTTTCATTGTGGCACGGAAAAATGTGCCTGTCTGAAATTAATCTTTAGCAATCTTTCAGGTAAATGAAGGTAAACCAGACGGGTATCATAAAGAAGTTAATCTTATCAGTCTTTTTTCCAATTTGGTCCAACAGGGATCATCATAAGATCTGATAAAGGAAGAAATTCTCTTAGCTTAAAAGGGATCTGCATGAGCTCAAGGCTAAGACTTTCAGCATTACAGTCCCAAGTAGAATCCGATCTGCCTTCCAACGTGATCAGAACAGTATGTGAGACGCCTCGCTGTTCTTGGAGCCATCCCAAAAGGATGGGCCGGGCATACTGGTCAGTCCAGACGGACAAGCAACATCAGCCATTGTGAGTCAGTCATGGGGCAGACGAGGGGAGGGAGTAGGGAGGTTCAACTAAACACAGCAACCTAGTGCGCACGTTCATTAGGTCACATTTAAGGGACTGTTAAACTCGGCAGAAAGAATAATTACTAAAGCTGCCGCTAGTGTAAACTGAGAACAAGCCTGTATTTTGTGTCAAATAGTTTTTGTGTCCCTTTTAGGTTTATATTAGTTATCGCCATGTCTAAAGCAAACGTGTGACAGGAAGGTGGACGGCAGACGCGGCCAAAACTGTGTCAGAAGAGCTCATCAGTGTTCTTGCAGAAACAGTGCCCAGGACGAGGTAGAGCTCTGGGGAGGATGAGAGCGCGGAGGAGTATAAGAACCGACATGGAGGGAAAGAGTAACACGGTGGGAGATGTGTTGGAGAAGAGAAATTTGAGCACAGAGGAAGAGAGATAACGGCGCGAGCGGGGGAAGATGAGAGGAAGAGTGATGAGTGAGAGGAATGCCAGAGACAAAGAGGCAAAGAGAGGGACGAAGACAGGAGACGACCAAATATATTAGCACCTTGCTCAACACTATGCGGAGCCAGATATGAACAGTCTGTGGTGTAACTGGGACCTGAAGGAAGACTAAATGTTACCAGCCTTTAGCTGATCAAAAGTACTTTAACGGATACATTGCCCAACTTTTTTTGACACACATAAGACACACTTCTCTTGGAAAAACCCTGAAAGCACAACATACCCTACAGAGAAAAGAAAAGGTAACAAATATTCTACTACCTGTAGCTTTAAATGTGTTTAAATGTTACTTGCCGCAGCCTGATTAGCTCCCACCTCTGTTTATGTCCCAGGCCCGCCTGCTGAATCAGTGCCTCGCTCCCTCCACCCCATCCTCTGCATTCTCCGCCAGGCACCTCACGGTTGCATATAAATATATCACACTAGTACTCGCCACGCAAATGACCTGCCATGTTCTATGGTCCCCCAGAGACCGACTGCCACTCATAACTCCCAAATCCCTTGCTTATTTCAGCTACTCACCACCACTTTCACAGCGGATTGAAAATATGTCGGAGGCGTTATTTGAACGCCATTATCATACATTGTTTGGATGTTTATGCAAGCTAGGCCGCTCTGCTTCAAAGTGAGGTAGATAACATTGGTAATGATGCAAGAAATGCTGGTATGTATGCCAGGATGGAGCCCAGACATGTGGGATTCCAGCATTTTCTGCAATTTATAAGGATGACATGATGGCAATATTTCAGTGCATACCATAGTGGGAAACTAATTCAGCATTTTAATAAGATTAATTCCAGTGACAATATGAAGCTCTGTTTTTACAGGTTTTCAATAATTGCCAGTGTTATCATCAAGCAATTCAGCAATGCAATCAAGAATTTCCAACAGACCCATGTTTGAGCACCCAAAAATGTTTTTTTTTCTTTCATCAAATCACTTTGCACCGAGCAAAATGATTTCCAAAGAGCTCTGGAATTGCACCACAACTTAATGGTACAAGTGGGCCTTGACCTATTATTTGACAAATGCCATTTGATAATGGGATTCTTCACTAAGCCGCCTCTGTCGCAGCAATGCAATCCACTTTCCTCTGCAGGTAGACTGACCCTTCCCTTGATGTGCTGACGGATGGCTTGTATGATCTGTTCTAGCTTGTTAAAACTCGTGTGATTTCAGAGGGAGAAAAGGTTAACACTCACTCAATGAAAAGAACTTGCCACCAGAGTGGTGACCTGTACCTGCCATGCCCAAGCAGAGCGAGACATCCTCAAAAGGACCCGGTTTCTCCCTCGAGAGAGAAAGGCTTCAAGTCTCAGCCTGCATGCTTCATTTGAATTTCAGAAATTGCCTAAAATTCATTCACACACTCAAACTGCAGGTTTACAGTTCAAATCGGAGAGAAAAGCAGATTTTCTAAGAAGTGACAAATAAACTGTGAATGTGTTGAAGGGGTGTCTCGCTTTGCGCCTTGACCTTTCCAAGGAAAACCCAAATTGAATCCATTTCTCCCGTCTGTGTTTATATGAAGCACAAGGCAGCAATTACAAAAGCTCCGTGAATAATTGTGACAAAACAAAGCGCTGTTATACTCCTGCCGTTTCTGCTCACCCAAAAGGCGATATTAGCATCTTAAAATCCAAAACACAAAAATCTCACTTACAATGCAGAAAACCTCCACTCTGGGGAAAGAAAACAAATTAATTGTATTCTCTTAAAGCACAACCAACCAGTACACAAGCCAAAAAGAACTGTTTGCATGCCGGAGGAAGAGAGGGACACAAAAACTCAGTTGAGGGCTGGCAAGGAAAATTGTCGGGTCTGTGAAGCCTGTTTAAGACTCAGTCCATCAGTCTTGATTTTCATCTCATTTTTGGGTAGTTACACGCATCAGTCTGTTACTAAAAAGGGGTTGTGTGCAGCTACATATGGAGCTTAACTCCCAAACTACAACATGATGCTTCTGCTTAAGCTGAGGAAGCAGGAGGAATAAAGAAAAACCAGAGACTTGAGGTAAAATGGATGGACAGATTATGGAGAGAGCCGATGACTGCTTTGGTTGCCGCCATAACCCTCTTAAAGCTGTTGTCATGTCAAATAAGAGAATTCCTGGAAAGCCGCAACTGCGGCGCCATGCTGTAACCATTTAGTTTACAAGCTCCCAGCTGAGCACACAACCAAATCTCTCACTTCACAGTGGATTTATAAGTCATCCATCAGTGTATGGAGCATTGCCGTTGCCTGTGAATGGATGGCGATGGCGGACGGTGCTAGAGGTGTTCGATCCAGCCAGCGTGACAACTCTGAGTGGCCCGTTTCCAGCCTGAGAGGAAAAACTGGCTGAAATTTGGGTCACTGTGTCGCTGGGCACAGATATAAAGTGCATGCATGGAAAGCATACATGTGGGAATAGTTAAACTTCATCCACTGTCTGTTTTCCAGCTGTGTGTGTTTCCTGTGCTGAGCTAAGCTGCTCTTCTCTCTCCCTGTAAAATGCTCTTGATTAGCAGCCCAGTGGCTGCGGTGTCTGGTGAGCTAAGGTATTCCAGTTATGTGTTTGTACAGGGGTGGGTCCTCAGGGAGACATGTGTCAGCCTGATCCCCAGCATGGGCAGGACCTTCACTGCCACTTCCCAACATGAACACGATTTGATGTGATGAAAATCAGGGAGGGTGAAGACTTGGAGTTTAAAAAGAGTACAGCACAGTCTCCTGTTGTCACTTCGAGTACAGCCAAGTCGTAAATACACACAACTATGCACACACTTTGCTCTTTTCGTAGGCAAAAACCTAAAAAAAACAACGACAGTGAGATTCTGAATTCATCTCTGATACTGGTCAATCTAGAGTTTACTTAGTGTGATCTTAAAGAAGTGGCACCAAGAAAGCCTTTAAGTTTCCGTCCACGATGGCTGCTTTAAAAGCAGCGTTTTTCTTGAGCTCTAACATAAGATGAATAGGAAGTTTAAGAACAGACAAGGATGTGGTGCAAGTACTGTATATGATTCACATAACCACAGTCGGCTGAGCAAACACAAGCATCTACAGACTTTACCTCACATTTCCTGTTCCACCTGTAATATCACAGAAGAGCCGTGCACACGCACTCTGCAAAGAGCGAACCGAGGCAACAGTGCAGCTGACATACAGAGTAAACACATACATAAACCCACCACACACAGACGTGGGGCTGGGGCTTCACCGCAGTGGCGCCGGGGCAGAGCAGGCGGCAGCGGGAGCTACTAATTAAGAGTGGTTGGCTGAACAACTATAGTTAGGGCTGGAGCTGGAGGGCTGGGGAGAATAGGGCGACAGGTCTGACACTGCGCCTGTGTGAGACTGTGTGTGTCTGTGTGTATGTGTGTGACTAGTGCCCCCCAGGCTGTAGGGTAGGGACCCAGTTTAACTCTTGCTGACTCAGATTCAACACTGCCTGTCTGGCTGCAATCCTACTGGCATAGCTGGAAGGGATGGAAGACGAGCGATTTGCTCTTCCCCCGTCTGTGCGTATCTAACAGTTTTACTTCCACTTTTCACTCCTATGCTTCAGTTACCAGCCTCTGTGTCATTTTCTTTCCCCTTTTTTCCTCTCCTCTTCCGTGTACGGCCAATATGATTCAATAAACTTTATTGACAGTAAATGGGTCTGCAGAAGAGGACATTACAGTGGGGAACAAAACAGGAAATATATTTATTTTTAACAGAGCGACTTCCTAGACAGTGGAATCATTTCCTGTCTTTTTCGACTCTTGTTCCTACTTGAGGAAACAAGATTTTCTTGTTTTCCTGCTGCAGCTGCAGTGAATCACACTTGTTGAGCAACTTTGGGAATTAAAACTCCACCGACAGGGTTCATGATGTGATGTAAACAAAACAGTTGATGAGACAGTCATCTCATTTCGAGATATTTTTTGTGCCACTATCCCCACAGTCCTTTAAAAATGTGGGTTAATAAATAGAAAATTGTAATAATTCTGTATTAATATTGTATTCAAGTTTATCTATTATCTAATTTTTAAGTTCTAACAAATAGGGAAATGTGCATTTGTGAAAAAAGATAGTTTATCAAAAAAACAGGTGACCATATATTAGCCTGAATGAAAAGGACCTTGTGGCAGTATAAGAGGCTTGGCCCAGGCCTGAGTTATTTAGCGTGCCAGTTAATCCTATTGTTGTCTCTGGAGCCCAAATGGTGAGCTTGATGTGAAATCCTTGCTTTTGTCTCTTTGAGTCTCATTCACAGCCCTCAGAATGAATAAGCCTAAAATAATAGTACTTTACATTTAAGTGTAGGCCAGTTTTGAAAGTCAAGTACCATTTTCATGCCAACCGAGAACAAATATGGCAATGTACTGGATGAATATCCCACCAGACCAGCTGTAAAATGCTGCTTTTTTCAGCATTTGTGAATTGACAAGAACGTTGAGCGATTTAGTTGCCATTTTGATTCTTTCATGGGAAGGTTAAAAACAGTCAGGTGAAAAAGCAGCTGGAGAGACTGAACCGGAACAGGGCTGCAGGTCCAGGTGGTGTCAGCCCCGGGGTTTTGAAAACTTTGTACAGAATAACTATGTTGGATTCTGCAGGACCTCTACAACAGTATAAAGTTCTTGTCCTTTCTTGTTCCAATACCTAAAGAATCTCATCCATTTGTCCTGAATGACTGCAGACCAATCATGAAAGTCCTTGAGAGACTGTTATTGGCTCACCTCTATAAGCAAGTAAACACCTTTCAGGACCCATTACAGTTTGTTTACTGTACTGGGCTTGAAGATGCTAAAATCTACTTGTTCTCATCGGAACAAATCAGGCAGCAAAATGACAATCAGGTTCTCTCAGGTTTTCTCAGGTGCTTTTAACACAAGTCAGACTTCCCGTTAATGTGAAAAACCCCAGAAAATACAGGTAGATGCCTCCACAACAGCAACATGAACAAAACCAAAGAGATGATGGTGGATTTTAAGAGGAACAGGAGAACACAAAGCATGATTTTCATCCCATTCCCAAGAGGTGGAGGAGGAATACAAACACCTGGAAGTTCAGCTGGACAACAGACTAGACTGGAAATGCAACACACAATGTGTTCAGCCAGAGGCTTCTTAGGTTAGGTTTAGGCTTCTTTAGGTCCACTGTAACACAGAAAGACACAGTAGGACATTCCTGCCAGCAATTATTCCCCCTTTAATTAATCAGTTTTTACTCATAATTATTGATGTATAAATGAGAAGATTTTAACAACAAAAAAATCTTGTATAACGTTATAATTTCCCCTCAGTGGATTAATAAAGTTGCCATGTTTATGCACCATGTAGCGCATTGCAACTCTCCTCCTTTCTCTCTCCAAGGACTCAAGTTTACTGACTTGTACACAGACATGAACACACACACACACACACACTCTTGCTCCTTTGTGTTTACACTCTAAACATAGTGTAACGAGAACATGTCAGTTTATTGTTTGTCCGTTCTTCTCACCGTGTTCCTAGATGTTTACCAAAGCAGAACAATGGACTAGGCTGAGAAAACCCAAGTACGGAAAGACTTGTGCTGGGCTATTGTAATTCTGATTGCATTTCCATGTTTCATTAAAGCACAAAGCACAATTACTAATACCTGGCCCAGGTTAACCACTTGCCAAGACGCATGTTTTAACATATTTTTTCCATTAATACGCCACAACTAGACATCCATCCATGTAGGTTAGAACGTCTCCCTGAGAAAGATCCTCTCCAGCATGCACAGTTAATCCAGCCTGGGAACCGTAGCAGGCTCATCTGCTTTGTTAAGATGCATCTGGCCCTCCTCACACTCAATCAGATTTTCTCCCCGCTTTGTGAGGACCAAACCAGTCTGAACAGTTTATTTCAAATGGTGTGGGTTTGGTGCATACTGTGCAGAGAACCACTAAAAAGTCACGTTGTTCCAGCTACGCTGCATGTTTGGTTGCTTCATTAGGTTATAGGTCTATCTGAAGGTGTCCAGACTCTGCAGCCATTGATACTGCCAATGTCAAGTTTGAAAGCCATCGTGTACAAAATGTGTATCCAAGATATCATCAAAATGTAGTAATATAACATGTTATTGGAAAGGTCAGTCTGATAATCTCATAGAAGATCTGCTTCACTGAGAAACCAGTCACATTTCATCAAGAAAATACTAACTGACAGCACCAGTTCATTTTATTTTTTTTTCCCCCACATATAAGAAATAAAAAAAATACATGTGGAACATTGGACACATAATCGGCCCTGTTGAGATTTAGTGTTAAGGTGTGCTGGATAATCCAATCAAAAACCTACAGTTCTAAATACATGTGTGAATACACACAGGACACATTGAGGATGTGTTCAGATTTGATCGCTCGGCTACATTTGGAGTTGGTCCAACACACTTCGCTGCATCCATTTAGCAGTGTGAACAAAATCAGTCCTGGGGACGCATTCTTGGGATTGCCTACTGACCTGATGTGACTCCAAGCGAGCACCAGAATGCTTTATGGCTCTCGCGGTTTCTGGACAATATACATTCTGAAGCGGCCTGCCAATTTAAAATTATATAACAGTAATCTGGAGGGATGTAGAGAAGAAAATGCTTTTTCCAGTTGAAAGGTTTTTCTGAACTAGATTGTCAGAATCATTGACAATGAAAAAAAGTCCATCTTTGTCTAGAAAATATCAACCAGTGGGTTAGCAGGAGGCTTTATAAATGAGTTACTTTAATAGCAGAATGTGTGTTGTGATTATTGTTGATACTCATGGCACCCACTGTGCTGACCACAAAAAATGTTTCGCATCAAATCACAAGAGTCTTAGTTTGTAACCGCATGTTTTGTGGGAATAAATGCAACCTGGGCAAATCTGAAAAGTGCAACAAGCAAGGTCAAGAGATATGTGGGGACGCATTGTCATACTTTACACTGTTCACTTGAATTAAGACTACCCAGGATGCATGTGAACAGACCCTTGGAGGAGTGACTTCATTGTGACACATTAATGACACTGATATTTGTGTTTTGGTGCTGAGCCCAGGACTTGTGACCAGGCAACTATATGCATGACGGATCATGTGCTTGCATGAATTCAACTAAATATATGAGGGTCATTATGCAGCTCCCACGGAACGCTGTATTATCCTTTGGCCCAATCATCCATCGCCTTGGGCACCATAAAATCTTTACCATGAATCCTTCCCCTAAATCATGCAGGTACATATACCCTCTGAAGGCAGCAAAATATGACTTGTCCAGCTGGGCAACATTTGTCAGTCTCTATGTGTGTGTGGGTGCATGTGTGCAAGATCTGGGCCTCTAGCCAGCCAACAGTTGGGCTACATGTCTCATGCGGGCTTACCACTGAGGCTAACATGGATATGGCTACTGTGGCTGGGCCCTCACTGATCTACAAATAAAAATGAAACCCTAAAATCTGATAATTTAGATTTAGATTTCCATTTAATCTCTTGAGGGATCCTTTAACTTCCTCTGTGTAAACAGCACCTGTGAAACATTACTTACTCAGAAAGACTTTCCATAATCTGCTTGTTTCAAGGATGATCAAATGCTTGAAACATATGTATATATAAAAAGAGAGAATTCTTAAGATGATAAGCTGTATCAAAATAGTGCGTCATAAAGCACAGCATGCTATTATGAGTAAATGCTGAGTAGTTTTTCATTATGAGGACTCATCACAGAGACAGAGAGAACAGAGAGGCCCTCGCTGAGCCCATCCTCACTTTGGCCCAGTGCCAGGCCTGCTCCAGCAGAGGAAAACAGAGAAAGGGAGGCTGTTGAAAGCGTGTGTGGATGTGTGTGTGAGGGGGCAAACACTCCCCTGGCAGGATCCCCAGGACCCGGCGGAGGGCAGGGTTCAGCCGCTGAAGGAGAGGCTGCGTGCCCAGCAGTCAATTAGCGGCTTGCATTTACACAACAAATGGAGCTCCCACAGTTTCTATAGCCCTCACACACATGCACACACAAACCACTCATGAGTGTATCCACTCAGCGCTCATCAGCACACGCCGACGCAAGGTCAGAGAGAAGGGGAGGGGGGGAGAAAGAGAGGAAGAGGCCAGCTATCTGCTGGAGTGGCACTCCATAACTACTAACTCATTGGCTGTATCAGAAACAGAAGGGGACACAGTGAGCACAAAGTAACAGAGTCTCCACAACTGAACATGCAAGCACGGAACTTTTTAAGAGCAGGCTTCTTCAACTTTCTATGACCTTTGAGGATTCAACAAAAGCCACTGATCTGGACTGTGATTGGTCAATGGATGGAAAACAGAACCAGAAAGTCTGATGATTAAGAAGGAAAATTACTTGTCAGCTTTTCATGCATGACAATTTTCTGCTTCGATTCTTTGGAATTTCATTTGAAACAAACCAAGTCAATGGGTACAGGGAAATTATCACACTGTTTATTTTCATTTACCAGCCTTGTCAAGGAAAGCTCCGTTCCTCCTCACAACAGGCAGTCCTCGCAGAAAAAAGTTAAGGTCTTTATAACCGTCTTCTGATGCTAATGAAATTGCTTTGAAAAATCCCACAGCAGTATCAGACCGCATCATGTCAGAGCACACCAAATTAATCCAAAACAAAAATTTACTCAGTGGGGTTATAATTCTAATGGAGTGGGAACAGCCAAATATTCAACACTGCAGGATAATTACTCACAGTCCAAAACTAATGTGAGGCCACTGACCAGTTATTGAATGCTTTGCTTTCTGGGGTTGATTTGTAAACAAACAGGGAAGGAAAAAAAGGGAAAACTTGAGAGAAACAGGCAGAAAACACACAGGATAGGAGTGACATGCAGTCTTTTCAATTATTTATCTCACTCAGAAACAGTTTGAAAATTTACCATGTCAGGGTTACATGTGAACAAGAGTCAGTAGTACAGTTGTCTCAGTGAAGCTGATCATCGAATAACCCCTGGAAGGACTACATGAAATCCCCTTCAGCTGTTTGTGTTTATAATGTAGAAAACAAACGAAAAAGTCCTCAGATTAAGCAAACATAAGGTCTTAAATTCAAAACACTAACAGCAATCAACCATCTTTGTAAAACATAAACAAAAGCCATTTTCAATTGCAAATCTTGAACACAACATCTGGTTTTACCTCTGTAATGCAAAACCCTCTAATTGAGTATGGGTGCATTATATATTGAAGTTTTAAACAAAGAAAGCTCACTAGCACTGTCATAGTACTGTTACAGGCTTCAGGAGTTAAAGTATAACTTTGATGTGGTGCAAGACTAAATGATGGTAAGAAAAGAAGAGAAAATAAATCCTTGCTCTGTGTTCTACTTTACCCATTTTCCAGCTAATTATTCTGATCATAAACAGAAATGTCAGCAGTTTTGGGACTAGTTGACTGTTTATCTTAAAAAGGTAAAAGAAGGTTACTACAGCAACTGTACATAAAAACCAGTCAAATCTTTTCCACTGCCCAACTGTTGCAGAAAAACGACCAACCTTGTGTATTCCAAGTCATTACTTCCACAGAAACAAAAGTTGTCAATACTTTTCAGAAAGTGACCATACATTAGTCTAGACCAGGGCTCTTCAACCGGCGGCCCGCGGGCCACATGCGGCCCAGAACCAACTTCCTTGTGGCCCAGCTTATTATTCTGCCAACACACCGCTTTAAACTGTGGCAACCAGAGAATAAAAATCGCGGGTGCCGCCCAGGCCTTTGTTGGGAATGGACCGCCAGTCCGTCTCCAAAAAAGGTCCGGGCGGCAAACTGTAAACAACAGAGATGCTACATAGGGTGTCAGCTAGCCTTTCAGCCAATGTAACAGAGTGTGAGATTTACTTGTCAGGTTTGAAAGCCAGTGTTTGGTTTTTATGTACCTGAGAACAGACAAGGCCTGGACAAGAATGACTCTATATGTACATTTTTTAAAGCCAAAATAAAATATTATAGTAATACTACAAACATTAGTTCCCACCCCAGGTTAGAGGAGGGGAACAAGCCGCTGGTTGTTGCTCCATACTATTGTTAACACATTCTTTCTGGAGATTCCAGGCAAAATATGAACCTAATTATTAAAATATGGAAATGTGTTGAATTTATTTATGGCTCGACATAAATAATAGATAGCGGACTTAAGTTTGTTTGGTAAATTGAATTAATGGATACAGATACTTAAAAGTAAGATGTAGTCATGAAGTGAGGAAAAAAAAGATCCAAAATAGCATTGCATTGATTGCATTTTACAACTGGAGGTGTATTAGCATAGTACATGACGGTATGCTGTGGTAGCCAACATGTAGCAATAAATCAAAACTAAATTAAAACAAGTGTGACATCTACCATAAAATTTTTTTGATTTTATCCGCTACTTACTGGCCAAAGACAATTTCTGGCCCTGTTGAATTTGTTCATCTGAAAATCTGGCCCAGCTGAATATGTAGTTGAATAGCCCTGGTCTAGACTGTTGACCTTTCTCTGCAAAAACCCATCTAGTGTCAAAACATTGTCCAAACCACACTGGTGACAAATAATTAGCGTACAGAATTTTATAAGCATTAACTAAGATCTTGCATGTACAATAGTGAGATAATGTGCATGTGTGCAAGAGTAAATCTTAGAACAAGCTAATTATTAGATATCTATAAAAAATAATTAAATCTCTGCAGGTGGATGTGTATATAAAAAGCTAGAACAGGACACAACCACTTTTTCTGTCTATCTTTCCTCCCCAGCTCCTCCCAGCCATCTGTCATTTTCACCCATTGATATTTAGGTGTGAACATCCCTGATTGCTGGCGTTTGGTAGGGAGCTTGGCATAAACACTGGTCTAACAATGTTTTTAGGGAGAAGGACATTTTAGGGGTCTACGCTGCTGTTTAGTGTGCACATGTATCTCATCACAAAGTCAACTCACTGGTATGCTAATCTCTGTACCTATCCTCTGCCTACTTTCTCCTCTGCCTACACACACCTACGCATTAATCAGAAACACTTATTTGTGAAATAACACCAGAGGAATCAGATGAGAGGTGATCTCTGCCATAAAGCAAACAACCCCTCACTCTTTCTCTTCATCACCCTCTCTCTCTGTGCTCTGAATAGGCCTTTAAATCACTCGGCCTGAGCTCTTTGATTGGTTGACCTCTCTGCATGATTAAACAGCCATTTTCATCACGTCCTCCATAGGAGAGCTACAGAGAAAAAAGGGAGGGTGGGGGGGTGGACAGCCCCACAGACAGCTTTGGAGATCCAGCCACACTGAATGAAATCTCTACATGCTGATGACAGACATCTGGGTCAGAGAGAGTGACTGAAACTCCACAGAGTGCAGGCTGGTGTGAACAGCACCTGAAAGCATAACACACAGCTACAGTGAGCATAGCTTGCATAGCTGAGGGATGACCGCAACCGTCAAGAATAGCACAAACCTCCATATCAGAAGCAATGCGGGTCTAGAGATAACCCAGGTTAGAAATGTATCTAAAAATCACTTCTAATAATTGTCCAAAAAGTTTTATGTTGTGACAGTGTAACACTTTATAGCTATTCTTAATCTAATATAGGATTCTGATCATGTTTAAACATGTTCACATCAATGAGGTTCCATCAGTAGGTGTGCCTTCAGATTCAATGAATTTGGTTTATTGAGCAGCCCCCACGGGTTAATCTCTGAATTACAAAGTACACTTTAGGATCTCCAAAGTCGGTGTTGTAGTGAGCACAATGTGACATTTCACTGTATTACGTTTCCTTTGATTTGTACAGGCAGTCGGTTACTTGCTCAAGAGCACTTCAGCTAAGATGGAGATGCCTAAACAATGAGTCTGTTGTACGGGGATGGGGAGTAGCCAACAACATAACACACTCAGTGTTTCTATTGGTGTAGAAACACCGAGTGATCAACTCTTATTTGAGTGAAATCACCAGTGTAAGAATGGGAGAGTTTAATTTCCTCCTCTTCCCTGAAATCAAACCTCTCGTCCGATAAAGTCGCTTCCCCCACATAACATCTGTTTGGCTCCTAAATAAAAAAAAGTCGTAAAGCTGGTATGGCAGGGTGGCGCAAGCACCAGCAGCTGTTCCAAGGCTGTGTTCAGATCATAATTAAACTTTGAATCAGCTTTCCCCAGTTTTTGTCATCCCTCTGTCACTGCACTCTCTCCTCTTTTCCCTGGAAAATTATCTGCTATTCTTTGGTGTGAGTTGCTTTAGATGCTGTTCTGAGTTAGCTAGTGCTGCCAAGTTCCCTCCCTCACTCCTTGGCTGACTTACTCTTTTCCTTTAGCCGTTTCTGGCATCGTTTTGTTCAGATTCCTCCTGTCCCGCCCTTGCACAAATCTAAACACTCAAGGCTTTTTATGTTGATGAAGCTACAAGCAGGCAGGGAGATGGGCTACTTTCAAAGTGTCTGTGTCGTAGCCAAGTTAGACTGCAGCAGTGACTGCCGAGGATGGGATGAGGTGAGCCTCTTGAATGATCTAACAACAGCTAGTGCTATGTTTTCTAATCTGCCCATGTTGCAATGACTAAGGACTAAATGTGGCTTTTTATTTCTATTAATAGTTTTAGCTCCCCTTTTAAACTCAATGGTACATTTTGCTTTGATTCAAGTGCCAGTACTATCTATCATGTGTCAGAGGCCAGGGACTTCAGGGGCCATATCACACTGATCTCAAGAGCCAAATGAAGCACTGGGTTGGTCAACCAGAACAGCCACATTCCTTCCCATGCAATGGAAACCAAGGAAATCATGGATCATGGCGAGGCATAGAGTGAGGGCAGCCCCAAGAGAAAAAGACGGAGAAAAAGGAAGCAGCTCCTCCCCGCTCACACGCATCAGCACACTAGTCACAAGTTACACACCCAATTTCATTTGGAATGCTGAATGGTATCACTGATGCATTCCTTTATGTTTGCTGCCTGCTTCGTCACATGCTCCGGCTCTTTATCTGCCCAACAAAGACTTGCCGGAGCAGAGACAATCTTCACTACCCTGCCCCTCTTCACGTGGGAGCTGGTATGTTGCTGACCTTTGTGACAGCTCCTGGCCGGGAGAGAAGAGGCCGGGGTCAGAGGTCAGTGAGCACAACTCAGTCATCATGGGACAGCAATGCGTACCTCGCACTCACACCCACCTATATGCCCCTCCCCCGTGATGCAGTAGCAAAGGATTACCCCAGGCTGCGCAAAAAGCAACAAGAGAGCCCTGGCAATAAAACCTCCATGGCCCCACTACACCTTTAAAGTAGGGATCAGTCTAACCTCTGACCTCCCCCGTCCCATCCCTCCTTCCAGTTTTTGGGGGCCTCCACCCCCCCTCCTCCTGCTCTTCTTCTATTTCTGGCTACAACCTGCACCCCACCCCCTTCCCGGCGGTCGACCATTGTCTTGCCTGAAGCACTTATTCCCAGAGCCCCCCGTTCTCTGCTTGCCTTTTCTCTGTGGGGGGCTTGGGAGGGAGAGACGACTTAAAAGCACCCCTAGGATTTCTTCCGCTGCTATGTGGAGGTAACCCAGGCCTGCTAAAAGAATCAGTCTGAGCAACCACTAATGTTCTGCACAACATGCAGTGGAGTGGTTTTTTTCAAGCTATGTAAAGGAGGAGACGGAGGGAAGCAAGGTTTTATGGTCCTTGAGCACATGTTTCCACTGAGGCAGTAGAAGCAAAAACATTTAATCTTTTTCTAGCATCGCAAAACTTTTGTCTCAAGTTTTTCAATGTTACACAACTACAAAGAGGATGCAGGCAAAAAATGAAGCAATGATATGCAAAAGAAAACTGAATTATGGCAATTTGCATCAGGCTGCAGCTGAAAGTGTCAGTGTTAGCAGTATTTGCATTGCTTTGCAGCACGTTAGGGTAGTATTACTGGGTAACTGTAGTCCCTGTGAAAAGAGAAAAGCCTCTTGTACATATGTCTATGGCTGACATGCTATGCAGTGGCACAATGCCAACATACAATGGAGGCCAGAGTCAGCGAGCCACTCATCACTTCTCCCTCTTTAACCCTTTGAAAAGAACACAAAAGAGAGCTGACATAGAGGCTGCTGAAAGAGAAAGAAGTAGGAGAGGGAGGAGGTATTCCACGCTGCTTCAGCGCAGTTTGGAGCAGAGTTTCTAAACACATTTTGATTCCACATTGCTATAAGCCCAGGGCAACAGAATTTAACAAGGACGTATACCTGTGATTAGTGATTGGAGGTCCCTTTCTCAGGCTTGCCTTTATCTTCTTACTCTGCAAAATAATGTTTCTGAGATTCGTCGGGGCTTACAAATAGATACCATTTTTTACCTGGGCTACAGGTTCAAATTAATCAATAATGCTTTGAAATATATATCAAGCCATTTCTAGACCTGACAGGTCCTACATAGACCTGTAAAAAAAGTGGCTACTCAGAGGTAAATGTGGGAAGGTGAGAAGCTAGGAAGTGTTCCAACAAGATTTAAGGCTAAAGCTTTTCTTAGTCTACCCTTCTTTTTGCAGCTGAAGCAGGATTGCAAGTGGATTTAAGATGCCTGACTGACCATTCTGTTACATATGCATACCCAACTAGCCAGACACCCTAAATACATCAGTGTCACCACTAAGGGGAATATATGAGTGGTAAACAAAATTAACAAATGAGCACAGATGCTGAGATCAGTGTGTATGGTTTATGAGCGGTGGTATCCATGTTTGTCACACAGACACGTGCCCAAACACAACTAAAAGACTACAGAAAGAGTGTCTTACAGGGGTTTGCACATAATTTCCCAATGCCTATCACTGCCTCAGGGGTAACGCCACCAAACTGCTGACCTCTCTGGAGTAAATCGCCCTTCCTTCCGCTAACATGGAGGTTACTGCTTTGTAGTCCACAACACAGCCATAGTTGAGGGGCCAGACAGGCAGTTAGCTGATTTATGGGTTAGCCCAGAGCCATGCTTTCCCTGAGCAAGTGGCTCTCTTCAGAAACCTGCCTTCTATTAGTCTTATTTACAGGACTAGGGAGTACGAACCGTCTGAATTATTTAAGATTCCCTTTGGTAAACACATCAGGAACCAGGAGAGTGTGTGTATGCAAGAGTGGGAGATGGATGTAAGGTGGAGTGAAGAAGTGGGAGACATTGAGACTGAAAAGGATGAAAAAAAGAAGTGAGCAATTAAGAGTTGCGGCATCATTAACATTTATCACTACAATAATGCTTATGTGCTTATGTAAGCTCTTCCCTGATTCATCTACCAAGGTGGAGAGTGTTACATACTTTCTCGAGGAGCCACCGCACTTGCACAAACCCAGTGTGCACATCAAGGAACGCACACGGACGATGCACTGCTTATCTCAATGCAAATACATGCACAGGCACACACCCACAGCACGCTGCCTCATCTCTCACACAGTGGTTCTCATTAACAAGCCAAACATGCCTGAAGATGCAGACAGACTCTAGTGAGCACAGTAAACAACCAGTAGGCTCCCTCATCCAAACTTAGACTATCTGAGCATCAGAAACACACCATCCCTGCCAGTGTTAGTGACAGGCCGGTCCAAACACCGTCCCTTCAGCAATGTAATTCATCTAACGAGCTAAAGTTGGTCTCTGCAAAAGAAAAGGAAAACATTGAGTATACTTGAAAGTCTGAATTACATAAATATTTTTTCCTAATATGGATAAATTAAAGATTGCACTGTAATACTTTAGCCATTACATCAAAAGAATAATTTTCATCTTGCTATGTCATTAACGGATTATAGAGACTTGAAAAAAGAGCAACTAGATATTTGATACCTCTTCACAAAACTTCACAACATTCCTTAAAGTTTTGAAAAAGGACTTGCACTGAATATGGCATCAACCAGGTTTTAATTTCTTAATCAAAAGAAAAAAAAGCATTGCAACTTAAGTATTTTATTAACCTGCTGCCAGTGAATTCAAGTTAAAGCGAATGGATGTGTTACTGTTCATTAGTTCTTGATTCTAACTTGCTATGACCGATGAAGTTACAAGAAAGACAGATTGTTTCATACGTCACTGCCCATCCTATTTCCATGAGTCCTTTACGTTGACATGGTTGTTAGACAATACGTCCACCAGAGGGCAGGGCGGCGTTCACAATTCACCTCTAAGATCCGACGTCTGTTTCAGATAACAGCAAACAAGGTGACGATGGAGGAGATCATGATAATGTAGATTCTCAGAAAGAAACATGAGAGGGGGCAGCACAGTAGACGGCGGTGGTCTGTGCAGTCATCAAATACATTTTGGCTTCTTCTTTTTTCCCTTTGCTGGTCGTTTAGCAGCTTTACAGCTCAACACTCCCCCTACAGTGTCCAGTGGTACTGCCCTATTTGCTGTGTTGGGGTACGCATCCACAAGAGCCCCAAAAACAGACCAAAATATGTATGTAAAGGATGCAGAATAGGGTTGGGCATCGTTTGAATTTGATCGATTCCGGTTCCAATTCCTCGTTTCGCTTCCGGTTCCTAACGGATTCTTTTTATTTTAAGAGCCGGGGTCAAAAAAGTTTACGTTTTAGATGAGCAAGCTAACCAGAGGTTTTTCTGGATGAAATAGTCCATGAATTTTGATTTCATTCATGTTTTACCCTTTTTTAACTTTACTATGAATTTCTCACAGGGCTGTTTTCAAATTTAAATATCAAATTTATTAACTTGAATATAAATATTACATCAGGTCGATTGTCTATGAAAAAAGGTAACATTAGCTGGGTATTTACATTTGAGTTGAGTTGACCCACCGTTTCAGGTCAAGTATAACTTGTTAGCTGCATCAATGTTGGCATAAGACCTATTTTATTGTTTTCCTTACCGGATTTGAACCGAAATACTGGTATCGAAACTAGGAATCGGAAAGTTAGTCCCGGTTCCCAACGATGCTCAATGCCCAACCCTAATGAGGAAGACTGACGAAAGGCTTTAGCGTAGAGCATAAATGGACCTCAATTATGATTTTGGTAGACAAACACCCCCAAAAAAATTTTTTAAAAAGCAATGAAATTGTACACGAACAAACATGGGGGGGGGATTAAGAACTATACATCCTGTCAAAGGCCCACCGCAGCAATAATATTAATGAACTATGCAGAAAACAAGTTAAAGTGTTGTCTTCTGTTACAGGAAGGAACTGTGGCTTCCTGATCGATAGCAGACCCGGGCTCTTCTTCACAAGTGCAAACTCAACAAGAGAGGGCATTTTTCATGTCCACGCAAATCGGGGACCCAGGCTGCCTGCCTGAGTCAGTGTCTGAAGGGAGATGGACAGAATGCTGACAAGAGTATTAGCATGCCAGGGAGGAAACCACAGATGCTGAGGTTGTGCCCACTAGCTGAAGCGGCGGTGGGATTTCTACACAAGGCCAGTGGGTCAGAAGAGGAACCGGATCTTCCGACAGAATCTTAAGGATGACTGTAACTCAATCCAAGCAGTGACAGGCTGAGGGTCAAACACAACCAATGACTATGTTCCTTTGGTTTGGATGAGAGCCCATTCCACAAATGAAATGAGAGACTGTCAATTTGTCTTTAGGAGAAAATAAATTCAATGTGGTGCTCTACTCAATAAGAACAACAATCAGAAAAACACAGACAAGAAAATTCCCATGCACCCCCGCCTCCCAAGCCAGTCTCATCACTCTGCTTTACATAGCAAACCTATCAGCAACGCAAGCGTGTACATTCTGATCCCCAACAGGCAGCGCCGACTACAGTAAAACTTATTTTCAATTTGCAGCCAGATTAGCAGGCATGTTTTTGATACCGTCACACTGGCAGAGATTTTTCTCTTCCAAGTCGTCTTGCGTGAGTGGCCTTTTTAGTGCCTGCTTCAAAAAGCATCTCCCATACCCGAGCAGCTGTCACTTTCAGCAGGCACTAAGGAGGACGGAAGGGTGCGGGGGAGGGGTCCTTTGAAGAAAACTGTTAAAAGTGGACGATAAAAATAAACCGGGAGAGAGGAGAAAATTAATTATACATAACAGACAGTTCACTTGGATGAGCACGACAGAGACAGAGAAACTAAGGCTGCTTTCCTCAAAGAAAGAAAAGAGCCATTTCCTGGCTGCAGAAATTTCTTCTCTGCCACTGCTCTGGTCAAATCAATCTGGATACAACTGAAGTAAAGGATGCAACAAGAAAAGCAAGAAAAAAAAAATAGAGGTCATGGCATCAAACAATACAGACTGAGCTTTCATGTCAAATTCTCCACACTGGTATTCACATCTTGCAAGCTCTCTAATTCAGGCAGTTTCCAGGGACCAAAATAAAGCTGTCAGCCCTGAACGCAGCTCCCTTTTTTTTTTTTTTTTTTAAGCAATGAAGCCTGTAGATAACTCTGTCTACCTTTAAATTTGCCCCTGATTGGCACTGATGAGGGTTTATGCTGCTGGCTCACCTGCAAATTCATCTCTTGAAATGATTGGTAATGCAGCGGCACTTTGCGGTTCAACACCGCCCACTGACTCCCAATCCCAGCTTCTTATTTGGGCCAAATGGAGGTCATTCCAATTTGAGCAGTCAGTCAAGACAGGCCCGCCAGGTATTGGCAAGTGAGTTTATTTTATATTAAGGCTTGTCGGCTAGATAGGCGTTAGTACCATGAGAGATGTGGGGGAATGTGTGTGTGGGTGCATGTGGGGTACATGCCCTGTTGCTGGTCCCTCTTTAGTACGTTTTAATATTGCTGCTGCTGTGTGGCTCCTCGCCTCGGGGCACCACGCAAACCCCAGAGAGAGGCCGAGTGAAATACTCAGAGAGAAACAGGATGGGGGTTAGTCTCTGAGAGAGATGGATAGGTGACACAATGGAAAAACAGGAGAGGATGTGTCAGAACTAAGGAAGAGAGAAAAGTTCAAAAGAGAGGAAACTCAGATATAAGCATTTTTAAAAAAGCTAGACATAAACAGTGAAAGTGACACATCTGAGGCTGAGCATCGACAACATGCCACTCCAGCTAACCTCTTTAGGATGACTGACACAAATGAAAACTTATGTAATAAAAACAACCTATCTTCACCGGCTATGATATGAAAACATATATCGTGTTACACCAGCAGTGAGCCAGGAGAGCTCTTACACATGGAGGAAAGAGCAAAGACTATGATATACCAACTGTCTCTGACATAACCACTGTATTGGTTTGAGAGGGGATCCTCTTTCACCGTGATAAATTATTCTACAATAAGCACGAAGCCAAGGAGCAGCAATGGCAAACTATGAAGAAACATACAGGAGAACTGGATGTTAGCTGGATAGGGAGGATGTTACAGCAGCCAAGAAGTCTGGAGAGAGAATAAGAGGAAGACGGAGGTAGACCTTACATTTACGTGCCTTCGTCTCTAGAGAGGATGAGAACCACCATGCACCTTGACAGTGTAGGAAAGGAATGGAGAATAGGGGAGAAGGGTGGGAAAAAATGGGAGCAACTGGGAGAGTTAGACAAGGACTTGGGCTTGTGAGAGTAAGGAAGGGAAGGGAGCACGAAGGAGGAAAAGGAGCTTGATTGGCAGCATGAGTCTGGAGGCAGGAAGAGCGACAGAGAGGGCGAGAGAAGGCGAGAAGAGGAAATGCCTAAAGATGAGGTTGTCACACTGGTTGGAAATGTCAAACAGAAAGTAACACTGGAAAATGAGCTTGATCTTGCAATGTAGCAATAAACACAGACACTATAGACTGCGAATGACAGGACAGTCCATATACTGGTCTGTCACGTGTAATTCCCCAAACACAACACAGCACACCCAGTGTGCTGTTATGCACCGAAATAAATCTCTAGTTTTTCCACTGAAGCAAAAGACGTCCTGCGAGAATTAAATTTAAATCCTAATTTTTAATCCCCTCTTCTAAAGTCCCTCATCAATACACGCACTCAGACAAAATATTTATGACCAGTCCTTAAGTGTGCCATGTGGAATTAAGTTCTCACTTCAGCACAGCCCCTCTTGCTTTGTTTTCCATCTCCAGTCTAATAAGACCTTAAATATGCTGCCGACTCAAAGGTCCGGAGGAATGCGACGTGGGGACAGCCACACAAAGGCAGGGCCAGAGGGGTGCAAAGTGCACATGTCAGCTCAAATTCCAAAGTTTGGACATCACCGATTTACCCTTTACAGCAGCAAGCAGACCGGACAGTGCAAACTCTGGAAATTCATGACACCGCTGGTCCATTGTGGAGGCAGATCTGTATCATAATTAGGGATGAATGAGGCAAATTGCTTGTAATTTTCTGGCTGGGTTGTCGGCTTTTATGTTAAAAATGCCATACAAGGTGATACATCTATGCATAACAAAAAAAATGTATTTTCTTTTATGAAAATCTGCATTAAAGTGGGAACTTTTTAAAAACTACATAAGGACAATCATTTAACAGAGAGTCTCAGATTATATGAGACACACTCGGACTGGTTGAAAACCATCAAATTCTGGTTAGAGGAGCTAGTTGCTTGGACATGCCTCAACATGTGCACATATCTTTATGATCCCATTACAAGCTGATAATTACTATATGGTTCTTTCAAGAAAACAATATTAAACATGTTTTTATTTTAACACATGGTCCAGCTAAACTGAAATTTAAAAAAAAAAGAAAAAGTTCATATTCAAGTAATTGAACAAAGCTGCGATCATTATGGTTGCCAACATCACTGCCTCTCCTTGTTGTCAAAACCAAAACTCTTCTATTTGTTTACTCCACTTTTGTGCTGTGGTTAGTGAAAATCTCACTATCCTTGCAGCTGGGCACCTCCTCTTAAACAAACACTGGCATCGTGCTTCAGATCCCACATCATTTACATTTGAAAGCTGGCCATTTCATTTAACTGTCAGTAAGAAGCTGCTGCTTGTCTAATGTGATGCAAACTAGAAATCCAATAAAGATCAAATTAAATCACATAACACCCATGTCTTACAGAGAGGTGTTCAAGCGATGCCACAATGCAGGAAAAATCACTGCCACTCTTTAATATGAGCTGATAAACTGCAAGAGTACTACATCAATATTTAAGGACAACTGCAGAGATTTTTATAGACTCAAGTCAGGCCCTACTCCCCCCCCCCCAAAAAAAGAAGGTTAAAATTATGTCTAAGCCTTGGTTCATCTAATACGATTCATGAATACATGTTTAAAATGGGCTCCAAATGAATTCACGCAGCATGCGAGGTCGGGGTGGGTAGACTAATTTAGTTAACCAGGATTTGATTAAAAAATAGAACTGAGGAGAATCCGATAGAGCAATGAGAGCATTTTCAATAGCTGACAACCAATGCGCACTCAACACACCCACGGACAGCCCTCACCACTCCATCCCTGCTCAAAAGGGGGAATTCAATTGCTGTCGAATAACAAAGCTTACAAATTGCCTCTCATTCGTTAGCTGCTTAACGCTCTTTTCACATCACACCAACACAATTTCTAATTATTTCAAAGCTAATAGAGAAATCGATTTTTTTTCTTTCTTTTTTTTTTTTTACCAAGCACCGCGTAACCCGCTCTGCAGAAATCTAACCCAACTCCTCCCTCAGGTCCTTTTAAAGAAAGACTGGGCAGGATATATTAAAATGTGACTAAATAAACTGAAGAAACAAGCAGTCCGGAAGCCTCTCCTCCTGTCTCCACGGACTATTTATCCAGGCGACAGTTGAGTGTCAGCCCCCTTGAATACCTGTAATTATGTATGGTGGTGGTGGTGATGGCATTCCTCCTCTCAGGCAACGCAACAAGCTTTACGCACCTCGAGCCAGATAAGACAGCTAGCTTGTCCGTGCCACCAAAACGCCGATTCTGGAGGTTTGTTTTTCTTGTGTACAAGTAAAGAAAAAAAAAAGGAAAAAAGTCAAATTTTTCTGCAGCCGACGTACACTAACCAAGCAATAACTCTCACTGCACCAAAACAGCAGTTGCACCTGGGGAACAACAATCGTTCTAGTTTTCAGCACCAGGTGTTTAGCGCGTGCTAATTAAAAGAAAATGTTCTTATTGTATTAATTAAGTTAGTTTGCTCAAGCATCGCGCGCTGCCCCAATATATCTGCAGTTTAACAGGTTTTTTGTTGTTGTTGTTTTTTGTTGAGGGGATCGATCCGACTGGTGGTCACACCGAGGGCGCACATTCAACACAGCGCTCCACACGCAAGCCTCCACGCACCAGCCCACACTTAAATAAGTGGATATTAGCGCTTCTTCCCATGTCCTCTCCACGAATTATTCCCTGCTAGCTTTTGGCCGGGCCGTCAAGCTCTTCAAACTCGTAGACAAACCCTTCTCCGAAAGCCGAGGAGCAGTGTCGTGGAAGGGAATACCACGGCAAAACTCACCACACCGATCAATGGACGAAAGGGGGAAAAAATAATAATAACCGTTATTTTCCACCAAAGCCTGCTCATTCCACGCGAGAGGAGCCTCGCGCCAGAGTTCTCACTGTACTTACAGATTCAAGTGATCCTTAGGGTAGATATCCCCGCCATGGTTTTAAATTCCAAAACTTGGGCACATTTCCACGCTGGTCACGGAGTGGCAGTGCTCTCTCTCCGACGGCTCCCTGCGTGTGAATGGAGTGGAGGGGAGAGGAATGCAGCTCCGGCTCCGGGAGGGAGGAGGAGGAGGAGGGAGGAGGTGTCCTCCCGCTGCAGTACTTCACCTCACCCATAGAGGGCTTCACAGCATAAGGAGATTGATAGAAGTTGAAAGTTTCCACTCTAACATACTGATAAACAGTGTACGCTGACTTATTTAACTATGATTGGTTATTATAATTCATTGTTGTATTTTAAATGTTCACCACAGTAAAGTAGTTGCAACTTCTATTTAGACTGAACAAATTATTAAGTAAAAAACAACATAGATGAATGCTCACCCCTGAAAGGTGAGGTGAATAACGCTCAGTTTCTCATTATAAAGGCACATGTCCAT
>JAOXYM010000003.1:29913794-29925425 GCA_028567055.1 Leptatherina wallacei | reverse complement strand
ACAACATAGATGAATGCTCACCCCTGAAAGGTGAGGTGAATAACGCTCAGTTTCTCATTATAAAGGCACATGTCCATGGGAGTGATACATTAGACAGCAAGCAAACAGTCAGTTCTTGAGATTGATGTATTGGAAATTAGAAAATGGGAAAGCTCATGGTTTTTTAGCCACTTTGACAAGGACACTATTGTGTTGGCTACGGTCAATGGGTTGTTCAAATAATGCAGTGGTTACTAAAGGAGGCACAATTCCCAAAAAAAAGGGGGGACGGTGAAATGCAATGATTTGCACATCTCATGAACTCATATTTTATTCCAAATAGCAGATGAACAACGTACCAGATGTCAAAAATGGATATATTTTGAAGATTTAAAAAAGCCCCACCATATATTAAGTGTGTGATATCATCAAAAGATTCAGAGAATCAGGAAGAATCTCTGTGTGCATAAAAGAAGGCCAAAGGTCTTCCTTTTTTTTAATGTCATTGCATTAAAAACGAGCATGATTTTGTACTAGAAATCACTGCATGGGCTCAGCATGAGTTCACCATGAAATCCACAAATGCAGGTTAAAGCTCTATTACGCAATGAAGAAGCCATATGTAAGCACAATCCAGAAATACCATTGTCTTCCCTGGTCCAGAGTCCTGTGGACTTAAGAGGAGAGAGAGCATCCAGCTTGATATCAGTGAACAGTCCAAAATGAATCTCTGATGGTATGGGGGTTGCATTGGTTCCTATGGCGTGGGTAGCTTCCACATCTGGGAAGCTCCATCAATGCTGAAAAGTACATGGAGCGTTTAGAGCAGCATCTGCTCCCATCCAGACAATGTCGCTTTCAGGGAAGGCCTTGCAGATTTCAGCAACACAATGCTAAACCACCCGTTTGGGTTAATGAGGTTTGCATTTTGTTTTTATTTACATTTTATACAACATCCCAACTTTTGGGGGGTTGTATAAAAAAGGACAACCTGTGAAGTCCAAATGAACTGCTGCAAGTGGAGAGACCAAAGCTATGAGGTTGGATCCCACACAGAAAAACAACTGTAGCACAAATTGTTGAAGCTCTATGATATAAGAGGTCAATGGGTACATGAGCTGAACTCAGGGCAAAGGAAGCAAGATTTCATACTCTGATGAATAATGTTTACCATCAACTCAATTACTTCATGCGGAGCGGAAGCCCCAGTACATTTACATGTTGGGATGTGATGGCAGCAAGATTCACTGTGGGCTAATAGTGGCACTGTGATGCCAGGCCAGTGATCTGCTGGACAGCCTTAGGACTTGTTGCATCCTAATGTCACACTGACATATACCTAAACATCACTGAACACCACGTGCACCTCTTCATGACAACTGTGCTTCTTGATGGCGGTAGCGTATTTCAGCAGGATAATGGGCCCTGTTGATGAGGCCTTTACATTTTCCTGATATCAGTCCAATCAAACATCTGCTGGACAAACATTTCTGATCCACAGAGTCCTCCAATCACACAACTTACAGGACTTAGAGGATCAGAGGACACCTCCAGAGGTCTTTTGAAGTCTGTGCCTCCACAATATAGAGCTGTTTGGTGGGCAACTCTGCAGGGATCTCAAACTATGGTCTTCCAGGGCCACTGTCCAGCAGGTTTTTAATATTTCCCCTCTTCAACACACCTGACTGAAATTAGTGGGTCATTATGCAGAACATGACAACAAGCTATTGGATTCATTCCATCTGAATCAGATGTGTTGGAGCAGGGAAACATATTAGACAGGCGGCTTTAGCACTAGGATAACTGATTTGCAATTATATGCTGATAAATGATTAATTGATTATAGACAAAAGTCTGTCATCAGTGTTTCTCTAAAAATGATGCCAAACATCTACTAATAAAAGCAGTCAGAGTTCATCACCAAGACCAGGGCTGTTTCCACGTATTAATGAAAGTAGTCCAGATCCACAAAAAATAATTATTTAAAAGCTTGTTTTTTCTCTTTATTTATCTATTTATTTTTTACGTTACCAATGCTCCGACTCCCCACCTCTTCTCATGGCATTGAACTCAGTAGTTTCGGGTTATCTTGCTAAAAGACTCGAACATGAACATTAAAATGACAGTAAACTATTTTAACCTCCGTTTTTGCCTCGGTGGATGAACAAACAAAAACCTTCTTCAAACAACTTCAGGAAGTACTTTAGCAACTATCAATAAAGTGAAAATATTAGAATATATTTGTCTTGGGATAAAGATCAGTAATAGCAATGGTGTTGGTATGACAACAAATATTTACGGCATAAGTGATACTGACTAAATTGGCATGTACAATTCAACTTCATTTCATACAAGAGACTGAAAATCTGCAGAGAGATTTACAGTGAAGAGTGAGTGGATTAGAAAATGCTCGGGTTGGATGTGAATGTCACCAAATAATGCAAACCTTTAATTAAATATGGTGTTGTATCTCATCAGATGACACATTCACACAGACTGACTTACACCGAGAACACTGGGTGGGATTATGATGACAACCTGCATAATTACTTTAAAGGAGTCATTTTATCATTTTTTCCTTCTCCTCAGTCACTTTTGTGCGAATAAAAGATCAGAAAAGTTACAAAGCAAAGTCCAAATTGAGGGAAGTTATTCAAACTCCACAGAAAATCACATTCTTCTTTTAACGACTCCCATCGCCATGAAATATGTTTGAAAGTTTCCTGCTTTGTGTTTAGTTTGAAGCACCATAACAAATGCACAAAGCTGCTGCCTCAGACCCCACCGAACAGTCTGAGGACCAATCAGAGCATGCAGAACTTTAGCAAGGCGGTGGCCCTTAAAGAGATAAGAGCTCAAATAAAGCATTTCTGTGAGAAGGTGAAAGGGCGCTGCAGGAATGTATAAATTATTTATTTACATTACAACATGTAAAGCTGTTCTAGTAGACCCCCTGCAAAGCCATTAACCTGTTAATAGTCATATTCTGGGCTCCACAAAGCTGAATTTTGATACTCATTACACAGTCAGAGAATATGAGGGCTTTAAAGTAAGTGTGTTTAGGGCACCGTTCCATTATGTCTCTGCAGCGAGGAAGCTTTTGGGATAACTGAGTCATTCAAACAGGCAGCTCAGGTTACCAAATGCACTCAGGAGAGCAGAAAGCAAGATTTGGCACTAACCACACCACCTGGCCTCATGTGCCAAGGTTGTATAAGTGTGTGTGTTTCAAAGGCTGAATGTGAATTTTTGATGAAGAATGATAAGGACATTTGTGTGTGTGTTAGGTGAATAAAGGAGCAGCTAAATTTTAGCACTTGGCAGAATATTTCCCCTGAGTCCATCCTTCCTCCCGGCTCTCAGTCGTTTTTAAAAGCTCACTGTCTGCCTTTAGGAAATGATTGGTTTGGTCAATAGTAATACAAAAAAGATTAGCCTCACTTAGCACATGAAAGGCCTCTGGACAGAGCCCCCCCACCCCACACTAACACACAGTAAAACACTAACACTTTGAGTTACTGTGGCGTGAGTCCATCCAGTTCACTTCAGGCCTGGTTCTCATGTAATTCTCATTTTGATTTGATTTTGTTTATTCCATTCATGGTTTACATATAGGTGCATTTTTTTCTTGTACACCACAAATGAAAAAGAGCAGGAAGAACATAAACTTATAACACCTGCCCCGTTCTATTCATCCTTTTCCATTAGGTAGCAAAAATTACACCAATACCACATACATAAAAAGAAAGAAAATACCATTCATCTATTCCCTGTCATCCAGAACATAAGAACTCATTTTATCTTTTAAAACATATTTTTAAACAGAAGAATACTTTTACAGCTCTTCAAGTTAAATTAAGGTTCATGAAATATGAAGTTCAATTTTAACTTTGTGCAAACCAGGATCAGAAACCACATGCAATCTGAATAGTTACTTCCTTTATTTACAATAAAGTAATGTGTTAAGTAATACTTGTATTATAAAACAGTTCAAATAAAGATACAGCTTCTCCCTTTTAACACACTTACCTACGATCTACAACCAAAAGTTGTTTTGTGTACAGTGCTCGGTGATGCTTTTTTTAATGAGGCACATTAATCTTAGCTGTCATGATTTCACTGGGTAATGCACAAGCTGAGCAGCTTGTGCTGAAAGTACGGAGAATATTGAACAAATTCATGCATTGCTGCTGTTTTGCTTTCTATTTGCTTCTTCTTTTTTTTAAATTCATGCACTATTAATGGGCCTGCGTTGGCAGGAAGAACAAACATTTTACGTGAGTAGAGAGATACAGGAACTGACTGATTGGGAAGTAAAAACAGTCCCTGTTGTCTCTGAGAAAAAGCACACAGAGAATATACTAACCTGGAATAATTCAAACTCACATACATACAATTCTGAGCAAACGCATGAATAAGAAGGGATCCGTGCATTACTTCTGTGTGACGTCATGCACAAAACACAAGGAAACGAAGAGATCCATTCACAGATACTGTTACAAAAACACAACATGCTGACAGTACCTTGATTTTCCTGTCATTCCTGACAAAGGATTACTTATAACTTACATGCACAGAAACGGACAACAAAAACGACAATCTGTTTGTTCTTCAGCAGCTGATGTCATCTCATTCAGTGCTCATGAAACCAGATCCTGCTTCCTTAAAAGCCCCCCCCAAAAAAAGAAGAAAAAACACACATCCGATCTGCACCAATTAGGTGAAACTGATCTGATTTGAGCCAGCGGGTGCAGAGCAGGTTCGGTGGCCTTGTAACCTGAGGTGATGCAGCTCTAGCTAAACAGGTGATCAACCATTAATTGGCTAACAACAAGATGGCTGACTGCTGGTGGCAGGGTTGCAGGATATCATGTGGCCAAACTCGTCTGATCTGTTTGTATAGTCGCATTAATCCCATTTCAGCTCACAGGATCCTCAGCTTTTATGGAGCCGTGCCATCTGCACACACAAAAACTAGAAAAGGACAGAGAGACGTTGTTACAGGATGTTTTAAACCATTGATGGGGGGGATTTATTTCTTTTGGCACCATGATAAAAAGCTTGAAGAGGAAAATGATGGAAGAACCGTGTTTAGTTGAATGAAAGACAAAAATGTGATAACCTTAGTCCAAAATACTATAGCATGTTCTTGGTGCAGTTATTGGGTAGTTTTGACATTTAAACTACTCATTAGTAAGCACAGATAAGCCATAATAACAAAAAGAAGTTGTGGTTTAAAGGACATTCTAAATAAAATGAACAAAAGTATCTGACTATGAAACCCAAAGTTATAGACACTAAACAAGCCCATAACTGCAGGTTGGAGTGGTAGCCAGGCTTATGATCAGCCAAATAGAGACCATTGCTTTGTTGGTTATTTATATTCATTAACAGTTAGTTAATGAAGACTAAAATACCAGTTATCTAAACATCAACATCCAAACTAGCAGGTTAACGTGAGGAAAAGATGATGGTTTGATGAATAATACAGCATTTGAACGCTGCATGTTTCTCCCAAAGAGTCGGCATGCAATGTGTCGGGAGGCTCTTTCGCATGAGAAACATCAGTGATGACACATAGCCATAGCTGAGAGACATTAAGATTATACACATCTGTCATTTCAAAGCATTTGAAAATTCTCAGCATCTTCCTCTGGTAATTGGGCTGTTTGTGAATAATAAGTGGTCAAAACAGAGTGATTGACGGCTGCACTGGAAAATGCAATTACAATCCCCCAAATTACTGTCCAAAAAATATATTTGATATTCTCAAAAGCTTTTAGTTAATCTCTCCTGAATTGCATAAGACAGTGGTAAAAAGATTCACATTTTATGAGCAACACGCAGCAGATAATTGGTGTTGAATATTTAAGTAAATGCAGACTCATATCTAAGCATGTACAGTACCCAGGCCTCATTAGGAAAGATACTAATCAAAGAGAAACATATGAAGTTATCAAGTGTCATACGAGGATTGAGTAATCTGGAGTTGGTGGAGGTTGAAGGACAGTAATATGTCTTGCAACATTATACATAATGCTGCCCATTTAAAATGGTAATATCTTAAATAAAGTCGTATGAGTTCAGATTATTTCTAGCTTAATTATTCATTCAGAATATATTTCAGTTGTGGAAAACTTTAAGAGACCCTGGGGACCTTTTCTTTAAACTGCTACAACCTTACAGGCAGGCTCATTGGCTATAATTTAGTGTGCATCTTTTCATAAACCTCAGTTATCAATTAGCTGTAAGTGTGCACCAGTGGGAATATCCTCCGTCGTGTTTGCCGCATTAACATCCATTAGACGTGAATCACCTGTCTGTGCTGGAGCTCCTCTTCTGCTCCGTGTTTTTCTCTGGGCTGCAATCTGTCAGAGCGAGACATAGAAAAAGACTAGTAAGATAATAATTTGCAGCTGCTCCTGCAACAATTTCAGCTGCTCACAAATCAGAAAATGAGCAGTTTTGTTCAGAATGAATGAACGACATTAAGACAGATTCCCGTAATTATGAACGAGTCTGACCAGGAAAATACAGGAAACTTGCGTTGATGATAATGATAAGGGATCTTCATTTTGATTAAACTCATTAAGAATTAAATGAATGAGCAAAAAGTGTCCTGTAACTTCCCCAATACCTCAGAACTGGAGTGTAAAACACATCCGCTGTAACTCGTAGCCGTTCAAAGTCAATCAGTAGCAGTTCTGCAACTGGTGTAAAGAACAAGAAAGGCTTTGATATTGCATGAATGGAGCAACATGATTAGAGGTGCGGTGTACCAGGAAGCTTTCTTTGTAAGGCATTTCACCTGAAGCACCCTATTCATTTTTCAAGGAGTTGTGAAATCAGTCAAATAGTGAGTTACTTTATGCTAAGCTAGTTAGTGAATCTCTTCCTCCCTCCCCTGTCCAGCTTCTTCAGAGAGCCTGAACGAAGGTACCTATTTATATTGTGTACCCGATCATAATTAAAATCTAGGTGAGGCGAACTGAACCTAATTAGTTACAAAACAGCCTCTTTGTGTCGTCTCTCAGCTGCCATCAAACACCTAATGTGGCCTTTCTCTGCTAGCTTCTGATGTGCGTGCCTTGGGGTGTACATGACAGGGAAACTGGCAAACACTCCTTTTGATTAAACATGACAAATTCTACTATGATCAAAAATTACATTACTTCAGACACTTTTTTTCTCCCCTGTTCTTTACATATTAAGAAAGATATAGAGGACAACGAGGACAGACTGGAAAAGAGAAGGAAAAGGGTGCTTTGAAGCTGTGGTTGTGCAACTCATAGCTGCGTTTTTGTAGATGTCCTTTACAAGCTTAGATCCTTTTAAAAAGCTAGATGTGTGGGCTTGGAATAACAATATAAAAAGCTCGAAACGCACAAAAATGACATAGATAGAAAACAACTTAAATTAAACACAGAATGGATGTAAAATGAGGATGAAAGGACAGAAATGCCACACAATTATATAAAATAAACCAAATGTAACAAAACAATGACCTCAAAGAGACACATTATGGCTGCGAATAGATGAAAAATGACCATAGTTAAATGCAAACCACCACAAAAGAAACAGGAGTGTTCAGAAAACACATCCTTCACCAAGACCAATGCTGTATTTCACAATTTTAACAAAAGGGATTTGTGTTGACACTAAAACTAAATGGGCTCTTCATTTGCCAATGCTTTGACTCCCCACCATGCTTTATGACATTCAGCTTGGTATTTCTTAGCATAAGAGACAAACAAATGGCAATTACCACTGCATACTTCCACCTCATCTCTTACCTTAGTGGAGGAAAAATGAGAAATATGACACAAAAAGCAATCATGCAGAAACGCAAAATTACCTCAAAGACACACGGGATGACAAAATGTGACATATAATAACTAAATGTGGTTATTTGATCTCTCTTCGGTGTGGGTGTCACACTCTTCAGTTTGACAAGTGGGGTCTTTTTCCATTTCTGTGCCCAGGGGCCCTTGGTTTTATCATCTCCACAATCTCTCCTATTCACTAATAAATTCCATGCTCTTCCATTCTGTTGAAATAGTTCTACCACATGCAACAACAATGTGGTTTCACTTTCAGCCAGTTCCTGTTGACATCGTTATTCCAAAAGGTGTTTTGATTGTGGGCTTAGAAAAATGTAAACCATCTAAATCAAACAATATGGTTATAAATATTTTATACTACCTGATTACAATATTGGATTTATTGCTATGGAATTTTGCACAGGCATTAAAATCCCCAGAGGGTGAAGTTGAGCTTTGGTGAAGAAAACATTTCTTAGTCAGTGAAGCCTGCAGGATGAATGTTTTAGTGACCTTATGTCACAAGTAGCCCAAACATGTCTGCTGTCTGGGTTTCCATCCAGTCTGATCGAGATTGAGCTATTTTACAAAGAAGAATGGGTCAAACTTTCAGTCCTACATGTGCAAAGCTGGTGGAGATGTACCCCAAAATACTTGCAGCTGTAACTGCAGGGAAACCTGGTACAAACTATTGACTCATGGGGAGCTGAATACAAATGCATGCCACACATAGTAATGCAAACACATCTGCTTGGCGTCCTTGTCTGTTGTTCAGCAGCAACACATCACCAGAAATGTAGAATAAATGAGCCAAATTGAAGTCAGCAAAAGCTTTGCAGCAGCATTTATCTCCTCCATGGAGCAGATTGGCTGATGGTTAGAACTCCAGCCTCACTTGTTTTGAAACTGATGTTTCATGTGGTATATCGGTCAGTTAAATGGATAGATTCAGGTCTGTACCTACTAGGGGTGGGTCTAAAAAATCGATTAATCGATTTAAATCGATTCAAGTTCAATTAATTCAATATCGATTCATAAAACTAAAAATCGATTTTTTTTTTTGCAGGTATGTCCATATTTTCTGATGATGTTACCCAATTTAGGGCAATTTTATTATCATACTCCGTGTTTTATAAAAAAAGAGTTACCTGAGATTAAAGAAAAATAAGTGTTGTTAAACAATTGGCTGTAAATCAGATCAAATCAAATCAAACTTTATTTATATAGCACTTTTCATACATTGCGCATCACAAAGTGCTTCACAACATAAATGAATCAAAATCGAATTGAAAAAAATCGAAATCGAATCGAAATAGACTATTGTGAATCGAATCGATTCAGGGAATTAGTGATGATACCCAGCCCTAGTACCTACTTAAAATGTTTTCTGACTTTTTGTGACTTTATTATTAGGTCAAAAATTAAATTTGCCCTTTAGTTTGTGAGCAGATACAGTTTTGCAGAACTAATGACAACCCCATTGACCTTCCATGTTTTATGTGCTAGTTAGACATGCTGACATATTTAATTAATGCATTTTTTACATCTGTTTCACAGGTGGAAACGTTGTAATTCGAGAAATCTGGATTTGATGCTTGAATGTCAACAGTTAACATGGATGACAGCACAAAACTCCTGTTGTGGATGCAGCAGATGAATATTTGCATCATCAATATAATAAACAGACTACATCAATAAATAGTGAGATCATTTTTGTTTTTTTTCTTCAACTTTTAAGACATTTGTTAAAAGTAGGGATAAATATACAGCAGGATATGATGAAATCATTGAGCTGCCCTTGGATTCATAACCTGTTCTGTAAGCTTTCAGATAAATAAGAAGAGTTTCATCACCACTGCTGATCTTGGATCAGCTCAGCCTTTTACGTCTGGATGAATGTGACAGTTATGGAGCCTTCTCTGTGAGTCCAAGTCAGCGCTCTGGCAGAGTTGATCTGTTCTGGTCCAGGCGTTTTGTTGGGGTACCCACGGGTAACAGTATGTCAAAACGTTGACTTTTAATGATCGCTGCCTACTTTGTCTATCTCATTTTTTAAAGCCGGGGCCTCATGCCAAGCCTTCGCCCATGCCAGGATTCTAGGTCTCAGTGACAGTAACAGTTTTAGTCACATCTTGGCAGGTTTTCTCACGCTGAGGCTTTCTCTGAGCAGGAAGTTTGATGCTTGCTTGGTGTTGAATTAACAGAGTCTGTCGTCTCAGCTGGGCCCAGAGCTGAAATCAGATCTCACCCACACTGTACTGCACCTCTCTGCCTAACACTGATGGATTGTGTTGCATTTTGACCACTGAGAACTTGCAGGCCAATGCAACCCCCCCCCTCAAGATGCACATTCAAATTCAAAAATGAGATCTTGCACCTGTATCTAATAGTTCATTGTAAGGAGTACAGTTGCTGGCACCATGTTAGAGTTACTTTGCAATGAAGGGGGGGGTTGAGTTTTCTAATTGAAAAACAAAAACAGACCATGTTGTCACAAAGCTCTCCACCCATATTACCTCCAGTTTCATCACCTCCTGGTAGATGAGGCATTTGTCATTGACAGTGTGAGCGGCACATACACTGTCGCTGTGTCTTTTAGTTCTCTCCAGCACTGTAAAGCTTGCTCCCATCTTGCCCTTGACAGAGGAGCTTGTCACCCTCACACAGTAATTATACCAGAGCTGACATCTCCTCTTTCCATTGAATTATTGAGAAGGTGGAGAAGACACAAGATCCTATGTAGAGAGACACATCCCTGTGGCCTCAGGGTAAAAAAATCCAAAATGGACCCTGTTGTGCAGAAACAGGCCATATCCACATGAGCCAGTTTGAATGATCTGAAAGGTCTTCCACCACCGGCACATAGCTTCATGTTTAAATCCTCATCCATCTGATTCAATATTATAAAAATATCTCATACTGAATGGACTAGAGAAAAGCGCCAGAAATTTCCAAAGAAACAGCAATACTTTAGAAATGAATGCAGTTGTAAGTGTAAAACATTTTCCCTTCATAAATGTGACTTTTATTTTTACTAACAGCCTGAAGATTAAAATCACAGACAGGTAAAGTAAATACCTTTGATCTTGTTGTTGCAGTGTAGTGCCTTGCTGGAAAACCTCATGTCTTGGCACCCATGTAGATGCTACCACATGAGTGCACGCTGATTTACTGGCAAAAGCAAACCCTATTAGTGGTGGATGCACTGGAACAAAACCCCATCCACAAATTTCCAGGAACTTCCCGGGAAGTTCCTGGTTGCAGATGTCACATAACTCCAAATTTCCCGTATCTGCTGATCTCCACAAGTAAGACAGGCGGTTAGAATAATGTATGTACATGGAGTCATTTTGTGTGTCATACAGTTTTAGACTGAGAGGCAAATATTCAATCATTTCAACTTCTAGCATCAATAGAAAAGTGTGTGAACTTTAAGACTGTGTTTTTAACTCATTTTGAAGTATACTGGCATTGACTAAGCACCTGAAACTGTCCTGGAGCGCACAGAGGTTGAAATATTACACACACTTCACAACAGTGTTTTACAGCCTGGCCACACGCTGCTTTGCTTTACAGTATCACATCGTGTGCCAAGAACTTGATAACGACAAACTTTTGCCGTAATAAATAAAGCTTAGAAGCAGAAAGGATACATTTAAGCTTTTAAAACCAGAGATCCCCCAGCTGAAGAACAAATGGCGCCAAAATGCCCACTTTGGAGAACTTCAATATTAACTTAAATGTTCACATATTATAATATGGCCCTGCGACAGACTGGCGACCTGTCCAGGGTGTACCCTGCCTCTCGCCTGATACTTGCTGGGATAGGCTC
>JAOXYM010000003.1:29876732-29893650 GCA_028567055.1 Leptatherina wallacei | reverse complement strand
ACACACACACACACACACACACACACACACACACACACACACACACACACACACACACACACACACACACACAGATATGTCGACAGCTACCTGCTGCTGGCTCTAGAGTAGCAGTAGTTTCAGACATGCATTAAATCCAATACTGGAAACTCCAATTGAAATCCAGCAAATAAGTAATTTCAGAATAAGGTGCAGGCTGGTAGGTGTGGGAATTTTTCAGCCAGCTGCCAGAGCGCTTTATGCATTGCCCATTCACTCCCCAGCTACTTCCCCGCAAGGTCTATGATTCAAACTGGCTGGCAACTGGCTTGCATTTGACCAGGAGAGCCAATTCTAAGTTGCTACATCTATAATTTTAACTGATTGTGTTCTGAGGGAACTTCTTAACTTTCTGTATACTTAAACAAGTTATCATTCCTTCATTGTGTAAAATCATAAAACTTTTGCAGTTAATTCTTATATTTGAGGTATACTAGAGGACCTTCACTGACTTTTATACTCAGTTGACACATTATTTTTGCACATACTGCTCATTGATACAGCACGTCTTGTCGTTTACATCTTATACACTTCATTTCTGGTCCTGCCACTGAAGCCCTTTTTACTGAGATCAAAAAACCTGCTAACATCCGGTTCTCGACTGTAATGTAAAAATCGGCATTGAGACCTTGAGACTCAGCAATAGTCACAGGTTTAATTGGCTCCAGCTTGGCTTGGCATTAAAGGGAACACATACACCGGGGTATACATGCTAATTTTCACAGAAGACCCTGCAGTCTGGGCAACAACAAAAAAAAGGCACAGTTCACATTTTCTGAACAGGAACACTACAGACCATATTGTTTCACCTTGAGGCTGTAAAACTGACAGCAACAGCTGACGGACAAAAAAAAAGAAACTGAATTGATAGATTCTCCTCTTTTTTTTCTAACTTGTCATCAAGACGGCCGGAATCTGAGGAAAAAAATACCAAACTAGCCTGATTATGCCAGATTTGTGATTATCAGAAACGCAGCCTTTAGGAAACGGTGTGATGCCATCCTTTCATGTTGTTGTAGCGATATACCTGTCTTCTGGGAGGTAGAGACATACTGAACCGGTAAGATGCAGCCTTGAAGCGTTTGAAAAGCTTTGATCCAGCTTGTTTTAGCAAGTGTACACACTTGTATGAATCACAGTGTTCTCTCATTGATTGAAAATGGGAGTGCCAAACATTTTCCTTCAAGGTGTCAGAAACTAGTCAATTGACAGGCCTTATGTTATGAAATTACACGGTGATGTAAGTGCACAGTATTTCAGGCTGTTTTAGAATATTATACATTTCAGCTCCCTTTGGTGTGGGCTCTTTAACTTTCAAGTTCTTTAATATGCATAAATACATGTGACACAAAGGCGAATGGTTAAACCTGAAAAGCACAATACGCCCCTTTTGAATTTCCTCATCCTGGCTTTATTTACAGAGAGAAAAAGGACTGAATACTTGCACTGTTCAGCTTGTACAGGATGACTCAGCAACAATCTGCCCCTTGGGGAACACAGGCTGCCTGTTAGCACTCAGTTAATAAGACGCCTGTTTGAGCTGATGCATCACCCTCCTACCTGAACGCTGCATGGGGAGAGAGAAAAGAAGGGAGGGGAAGAAGAGAGATGCAGATGTAGATATGAGAAAAAGGGGGGAAGTGTCTTCGAGATGAGTGCACCTGTCCCTCAGCTCAAGCTGCTGTTCTGTCTTTCTTCTAAGTGCCTATGGTACAAACAGAGGTAGCTTCACAACCGCTCTTACACAATATTTTCTACTACACTGAACAGCAACTCATACAATTTAGATGGGGATCAGAATTGTGTCACAGAGGTAATGATATTCTTTACCAAATGGGGCCATTAAAGGAAAGATTGTGGGTTTTAGTCGTTATATTTAGCAGCGATTACGCAAGTTTCCTCCATGCAAAAGTGCTTTTTGTAGAAAAGTAAAAAAAATCCAGCAGAATTGGACAAAGAAATACATATAATATGACAAAAAAAACAACAGATACAAAAAACCCTGCTGTGCAGCTGAGATACAACTTGGATTTTTATAATACTGCTCTGTACCACTAGATGGAACGTGAGTCATTGCCAGCAGAAGAACAAGAGGACACAGTAGCCAATGCTGGAAGTTGTATATGAACAAACTGAAGCAAAGTATAGAGATGAGGAGAAATCAGGGAAAATCGCTGCAATTGCAAGTGAACAAATAAAAGAATGAAAAATATTGGTGTTGCTTTTTCTGTCTGGACAGTTTTGGGGCAGTAAAGGACTGAAATGCGATGCAGAGTTTGCAGCCAGTAGATGCAGCTCACACTGATCAGCCATAACATTTATGACCACCAACAGGCAAAATGAAGAACTCTGCTCATCTTGGCATAGTCAGTGTTCTGCTGTGAAAAAATGCTGCTCACATGGATTCCAGTTTGACCCTTTTTGTGCAGAGCAGTCCCCGTCAGGACAGCAGTGCATCCTGCAAAGACTGCTTAGGAAGAGCTCAAATAACAAGGCAGAGTCTCACGTGTTAGACTCTTTGTCATGTTGGACATTCATCCAATTTTCATTCTCCCCAAATACCAAACCAACGAGGCCTGTGGAAAGCAGTCTTGATCCACATAAACCCCCGCCCACGACCCACAGGGTCCAAAAGATCTACAGCTGATGTCCCATGTTTAAAAAATATGCCAATTTGCTGAAAAATGGTTTGCTCTATTTTTAAGGGCAAACAGTTTTCGTCCAGCATAAAATTTCCAACATTCAAAGTTTTGGACTCAGAATAGAATTTTTCTGCATTTCTTCAATCCACATACATTTTTCCACAATAACAAAACAAAACAGATTTTTTGGGTTTCTTTTCTCTATCAAAACTGGAAATTATACCTTTTTTTAAAATATTTTTTTGCTACTCATAGCATTAAAGTGACTTGGGTGAGATCAAACACCTTTTTTCCCTCATTCAGTGAACAGGGATCCATGAATATGGTAATCTGGCTCGGCCTTCTATGACTGTCCACCACACATAGAACTGACTCTTAAGAAAAGGAGAATGAAGCCAAAATAGGCAAAGTTACATGGTAGTGAAAGTACCAGAACAGTAATATGTTCTCCTATTGTCATGCTTCATCCCCTGTCCGTCCCTCTTCTCATGCTCATCTGATTACCTGCCCCTAAGCTCCCCTGTTCCTCTTCTCTTTCCTAGATAGTCTTGATGCTTAGCCTTCAGCGTTCCGGTGTTTTGTCTAAACCTTGCTTCCTGGTATGACTGAGACTTCCTTTGGACCAGCATTAAAAGATTTTTTGTTACAGACTGAACTGACTCCATACCTTGTCACCTATTTTCTGTGAGACTGGTTACTGGAGTGCAACAACTACAAGAAAAGAACAAAGAGAATGAATACATTTACTATATATACTGTGTGTATATCTATATATATATATGCATCTGTAATCATTCGAAGCATTCCAAAACATTATACATTTATTCATTTAATGCATTCTCTTTGTGCTTAGAATTATTTTTCTATATTTGTCAATATATTTCTTCATTTAATCTATTTTTCTTTTCCAGATTTATTCTTTTCTTGTGATGCTCCTGTCATCCCATGAGAAAGGACATGCTTTTCTACATACAGTAAGGTCTCAGAGTTGATAGATTAGACTGTAGACAGTAGGTCAGAGGTTTGTAACAAGTCAAGGATCTGGAGAAGAACAAAAATACATTTTCTGCAGTACTGAAGGGGCTCAAATGGAGGAAATCTGGAACCATCAAATGTGGTCCAAGCTTCCTGCTGACCTCAAATCTGCCACAACTTTCCCTCCAAACTCAGCTTTCATGTCTGACTGCTCAATGCCATCTATGAAAAGGTAAAAGTCTTGGAGCTTGTGTCTTTCAAGCTGGAGTGCAAGTTCATCAATGTCACCATCTCTATCACATCTGACTTGAGCCAATAACTGAACATTAGATGTTCAAATAGCCTTCAGCTTTCAGCATATGGATAATACAGGATGATGTAAGAAGCAGCTTCCAAGAGCTCATCCAGATTTTACTGTAAATGTCAAGTTAAGCTATTCTTTGAGCCTGTGTTGCGTTAAAAGGAGAAAAAAATGGACAGGAAGGCTGCTTCTATTTTAGTCTGGCAGCATTACTTCCCCATATCTGTTATTAATAAGCCTGCCTGGTCTGCTCGTGTAATTTGTGCAGATAGAATCAAGCAGACCTATAGATATATCTGAAATGCAAATAGCTTGTTATTACACAGGTAGCATATCAGGCCTGAATTCTAGCCTGGATGCATAAACGACTTACATTGTAGCATTAAAGATTAGTTTTGAGCTCCCAGTAAATGATGCTTGGCTGAATCATCCAGAATCCTCACAATGTTGGCAATTAACACCAAAGCTCAGACAGTCAGATACCGACTGCAGCACCTAGAAAAAAAAAAGAAGGCGACTGTCATCATTGTAAACATCAATTCTGATTTCTCAAAAAGTTTGGGAAAATGTCCAAACTTGGGCGCTCACCTTGGTTTTTCTTGCCTAGCTGCTGGACTCCTTTCACCAAGTGTCCAGAAAGTTCACAAAGTTAGAGAATAAAATGTGAGTAACTGGAGGGGAAAAAAAGAAGAATCTCTTCAACAAACTTTTGCGCTTCGATTCGTCTTTATAGAAAATTTCTGACTCCTACAAAGACACCCACGCACACAGATGTACTGACACGTAGAAAGACAAGGGACACACAGACACAGATATATATGCAAACGCACATGCAGGCGTTTTCTTCAGCCCACTGGCAATGTCTGGCACTTCTGAGTCCACAATAACTGGACCATGCTACTCAAATATGGAGTGTATGAGCACATTAAGTGCTGGGTTTGAGGTCAGATTGGAGGTTTCTATTCATAGTGCAGACGTTATATAGCTGTCCAAGTATCTAGTCCCGCGAGGCACAAAACCGAAGGAATTTCAACACAATGGCCTTGTTTTCTCTGCAAAAAGAACAAACAACAGTAGTGGAACAATTAAACTTTGTTGGCCGTTTGGTTTTGCACATTAAAGCCTCAGATATCCCCAAACCATGAGGGACGATAGGAGACCCTGATCCAAACACGTTTTTCTAACCTTAAAAGAAAATGTGTTAATATGTAGAAATCTGAGCCAGACTTTCTCGAGACAGGCATGTAACAGAGACACATGCATTGTGTTGATCTTACACAAACTTACACACCCTCTGAAACCACAACTCACATACACAACACAACACAGCAGTTTTTCATGTATCAGTGAAGGAAACAGACGGAGACGGAAGCACAGGACGAAACAAGCTGAAATGTATGTATGTTTCTGGGTGTTGGTTTTTTCTCGTCACCGGTGATGTGCTGTTTGTGTTTCTGTTGTGCTCTAACTTCACATACCAGGGCTGGTTTCTGCTTCAGACAGAAGGAATTTATTTTATTATTTTTCTACCTGTTCGGCACAAATTAGCAGTTTCCGTTATTGCAGAGAGAAGCAACAACAACGTGTCGAACCTTTAGTTCCTCTCAGTCATGAATAGATCAGGCCTGCCACAAAGGTGGAAAAAATTCCGCTTCTTGGTCCCTGGATAAATCCAGCTTGAGTTTGCATTTCCTCTAAAAATCAAAGTAACATTCAGCTTATTTTCGGTTTCCTGAACAGTAATGAGAAAAACTTTCTGCATGTTCCGTATGAGATGGAAATCTTCTGGTAAACTCTGGTGAAGTTAGTATTGTGGGCCAACTTCTAGCTTCTGAAGCCAAAAAAGAGAAGGTCTTTGAGTGCTTTCACAAATTCATTCAATTTATTTCTTTCCTTTTACACAAAGACGTTTTATTCCAGATTTAAGAATTTTTTGTGTTCTTCTTCATTGATTTGAATCTGAAAACAATATTTTCATATCAAGTTTACTTAGACCAGGAGTCAACCTGCAGCTCTTGAGCCACATGTGGCTCCTCAGATGTTCCCTAATGGCTCCAGAGGAAAACGGCGTAATTCTGCGTGGACAGATTCATTTGAATTCATTGCCAACGATTCTGGTTTAACCATATGTTTGATCTGTGCCAAGAAATTCCCAAAGAACAGAAAATGTAACATTGAAAGACATTTGCTGAAAAGTACCAAGCTGAAGTTGATTAAAAGTAAAAAAAAAAACATATCAGAACTTCTAAGGGAAGCTGAATAATGCAAACAGACTTTAAAGAAGAAGCGGCTCCAGGTGTCACAGGTTTTGTTGCAACTCAAGAGATAGTAAGGAGGAGTCCTGTCCTTTACAGAGTTCGAAATACAGGGGAGCTAAGGGGAGCTGACATTCAGCTGATACTTTAAGGGGGAGCCCTAAAAATTGTCCACTTCAGGTTACATTAAATCTTTCCAGTTTTTTTTAAAGAGCAGCATTAATTTGTCAGTGTTTTGTGTTTGATCATTTATTTTATTTAATCAATTAGAACAAACAGCGCAGGTGATCCGTTCTGTTTCCTTCAGCACCGTGGATGGCAGCCCTGTTCGTTTGATGCTACGTGTGTCCATAACAACCACCTGATCTGCTTCTTTTTGTAATTGTTAATGAACTCTCGGTCGCTTTTCTGATTAAACAAGCAGCATGTAGTACTAGCAGAAGGTTTTTGTGGCCACACTACGTGCATTAATATGCATGTGCGTGCATGTGACTTGCGAAGTTGCATTGCACACCCGAAAATAAGGCTCACCCGAAAGCCCCTATATAATTTGGCCCCTGGACAGGACCATTAAAATCACGACAAACATCTAGATTAAGCAAACAGATTCAGCTCCAGCAGCGTCAATAATTTAGGATGAGTTGAGAAATGTTGATGATATGGAGCAGATACTGTTGGTCTGTATTTTCTATTGTCATGACACATAAAAAGCAATAAAATGTCAACAGTTTTGTTTATTCAAAGTTATTTTTAGGAGTCAAATAGGTTTTGTAGCTCTAAACTATATTTATTTGGTGGAGTGGTTGGTAAACGTTGCGGACTCCCAACCTGGGCAAACCAACTAACTAACTAACTAACTAACTAACTAACTAAGGGGAGCAGAGCTATAACCGGACCACAAAATGAAATCTCTACCAAATCTGCACAAGGCCATAGCTAGCTGAACCACACAGGAGTTTATTAGTCTACATGATGGTGGGTAAAACAGAGAAATGTGGTCAGTAAATGAATGCCAGTCATTCTAGGGTTGTGCATCAGCAGCAACACTTTAAAAACTATTGGGACTGCTGCAGATCTGCCCAAGAAATAATACTGAACAGAAACAGGATGGAAAGATAATGTCCCATTTATACTGTCTTTTGTTCTTGTTGTTGGACGAACATAAATGTAAACATAAATAACTTTTTGTTTTTTTAGAATTTGTTGTTTTGTTATTGTGTGAACTTCTGTTTCTTTTTTCTATATTTACCTTGTTTTCTTTTATGTTAGAAAAAATAAACTTAACAAAAACTAAATAAATTTCGGCTAAGCCCTGTCTTACTACCAACTTGAGAAATATTGGATCATACTGCACTAACCTTATGAATAATTTGTGCAGGTTTAGGACTATAAAAGTCTTCCCCAACAGGTAAGAATATTGAGTTGTGTACATCAGCTCTAGTTGTGTTTGCCAACATTTGCATGCTCTACTAGTTCCTGGCCTCAGGGTGCAATGCATGATGATCTAACCTTAGCACAAAAAGTAAGGAAATCTGTGTTTGCTTGATTATTTTTCCCCTTTAATGAGACTAATTAGTGTTGCATTATACATAGTTGGAAAGCCTGATTAGTCACCTTTAACTTTAACTTGTAAGGATTGTGCTGAAATGAGCAGAACAGCCAAGCGTGTGGGTATTACTGTCCAAAAATGTGTAAAAATCCCCTACAATATTCTCCTGTCCTTGTTTTGAGTTGCTTGGTGGGTTAGATGATTGCACTCTTCCACAGCGATAAGGAAAAAACAACATACATTAGATTTTTTTTACACTATTTCATTTTCTCCATGTAAAGCTGATTCCACACATCTTCATTCGGGTAGAGGTCTGGACCTGGCTCTGTGGGGGAGAGCGGTGTCATCCTGGACGATGGAGATAGAGCCCAGATTCTGGAGACATGGGGCTCCAGAATCTCATTCCAATATGTCTGTCTATCAATTAGGTGCCAGTCATACTGTGACTGGCACACACCGGGCAGCACTTAAACCTAAAAACAAGAGAGAATAAAACAGGAGAATATTGCAGGGGTTTTTCACAGGCAGTACTACACGTTCAGCTGTGTGGCTCAATCCACAGAAACACAATGCTTACAAGTTATCCCTCACTGTAATGGAGACTAATCAGGGTTTCCAACAATGTATAATACAGCACCAACTGGTATTATCAAAGGGGAAAAATAATCAACCAAACACAAATTTTCCACCGTTTTGGTTTCATTTTGGTTTATTTCTACCAGTGTACTGCACACAATAATCCTTTTTCTGAAACTCTGGATGGAAATGCGCTAAAACTAAACCATCTATGACTGATTGACAGAACAGATTGTTCTTCACAGTTATTGTTTCAATTTGGACCAAAGTTGTGGACCCACATGCAAGCCAACACTGCTAATGCTCTACAAGAAAGTTATATTTGCATATAAAGTAGCTCTTTTTGCCTTGAAAAAAAAAAAAGTACCACAGCGGAAAATGGTTCCCTACACCACTCCAAAAATACAGCAGGAGGCTCTCAAATCACCAACGGAGAACATCAACTGATTAAGCTTCTTGCTGGCGAGAGCAGTCTGCAGCAGTGAAACAGGAAGGCTCCGAGGCTGTCTTTGTAGCTTAGACTGTGAGATGAAGGCTGTAAAAATCTGGAGACCAGCATCTGTCTCATGAATTATAATGTAAGCTGTCTGAATGTGTGTGTGTCGCAGGGATGGTCAGTGACCAGTGCATGCCAGGAGAGGAAGGCCAGGGGCTTGATTGCAACTCTGTCTGTGAGCATATACACACACACACACGCACACACATTGCAACTATGACCATCTATTTAAAATCAGGGTGCAGCAGGTCTTGCAACACCTCTATCTCATTAGTTGAGTTGCATCACATCAAGGACCGCTTTTTTAGAGAGAATGATGATAACTAAATCAAATCTCACAAGTCATTTATCTTTCATTAACTCTCATTTGTCACAAAGCAAAAACCAATAAAACTAGTAACACATTTGTCTGAATGCCCCTCCAACCGTGTCGTCTTAGGCATGCCGTCTCTAAACCTGTGTGTGCATGCTTTGCTTGAGTGTGTATATGTGGTTTTGCGTGCGTTTTAATCATGCCTGGCTGCACCTGTGTGTTGGCTGCTGTGAATATGTGCTGTCTGTGAATAGCAAGTGACAGTAGGTACCAGACCAGAGCAGGGAGGGCCCCAAACAGGCAGCGAGGTGGGGGGAGGTGAGAGCGCGAGACAGGGTGAGAGCACCCGAGGGGCTTTCCATGGCGCTGGGCAGGACGTGAAGGTCATGTCGCTAAGCATCAGATCAGCTGGGCTGCTGGCCTGGGCGGGGAGCGTTTGGTAAAGAATGATATCATGAAATGCTCTCGAGGCATCTCATTCTTTCTTTGTTCATTCAGGTCAGCCTGGTTGAAGCCTCCTGAGGAAGAATCAGGAGGCAAGATTTCAGAGCTGAAAGGTTTTTGTTGTTTCCTACTTTGAGACTAATACTAAGTTTATTTACATTTGCTCTTTGTATAGCTTTTAAAACTAAAAATTGAAAGACTATAATTTTAGCCCAGCCGAATACTCTCAAGATAGAATAAATCTGGAGAAAGTGTGTCATGCAGGGTTACATGTTGGGCGGGGGGGCGCAACCTCTATCAACAAGTACACACTTCTTTTGTTAAGTTAGCCACACTAATAAGATTTTTCTGGGCCTTAGACTTTGTTGAGATAACTTTTTCTCTTTTTGCCGAACAGTGGGCAGACGTGTTTAGCCTTTGGTTATGTTGAGTAAAAATGGACAGAAAATTTGTATTAGACATTAGTCCTACAGTGTCTAAAAACACAATCCTTAAAGGTGCAGCGTGTAACAAAATCAAAGGTCAACGACGTGGAACTTATTTCATTAAAAACTCTTAGTATGTAATCATTTCACTAAAATAACTTGAGCCATTTTTATTTACCTGCCATGAGTCCACTCCACATACATGGTAGCTGCCATGTTTGTGCCACCATTTTTACTACGGTGTCTCTGAATGGACAAACAACTCTGTGTGTGAAGTGACGACCCTTTGAGCTTTAAAGCTGCAGTACCAGCTTTGATAGATGCCAGAGAACCGTTTGGGATAAGTCACACAGTAAAAGAGACCCATAGAAGAAGACAGCAGCTACACATGCACATAGTTTTGAAAAAGTTACCTGTAAAGCAGTCATTTTTGCACCTGAGGCCACTGGATCCACTTGCAAATAAAAACATGGTTATGTCTGGAAGAATTTTGGCCACTGACAGCCACCGTACATTCACAACCGTACTCAACATTTGATGTGATTTCTATGCCCTATCTTTACCACTAGATGTCAGTAATTCTTACACTGTACCTTTAAAGAGGCTCTACATAACTTTTGCTCTTTTCTCAGTGATGCGCCCCCCCTGTCGACGGCTAATCAGGCATCCATCTTGCATCCTACCTGTACTGTGAGCTCTCTCCAGCCAGTAAAAGACAGTCTTATCTTGATTCTTACCTTATCTCTTGCTCTGTCTCTCCCTTTAAATAATGTCCTCTAGTGTTTCTTTGCTGAATCAGCCACGATGGGCATTTATATCTAGTGTGTGGTGCTGTTCTTAAAATGAAACTTGGCTGCAATGTCACGCAGGATCCCAGATGAAAAGGTTGTATAGTGCAGGTTTTCAGCCTCGGGACACTGGAATGCACATAATAGATGTCACTGCGTCATCAAACGAGGAGTTTTAAGGTTGGAAGGTTATGTAATGCGTCTTAGTTTACTATGATTCATCCTCAGTGTAAGACTGGAATGTAGTTTCTGTGTTTGTGTCCAAACTGATTGGGACTCCACCCGCTCCACCATTCATACAACCTTTAGCTCAGCCATGCTGAAGCTTCCCATTAATGAGTCTTACTCAGTCAATAGTACACTGTAGAGGGGTGGATAACAGAGTTTCTCAACAAGGTCTCCTTAAAACCAGTGTCCATGTTGTTCTTTTCTGAATGAAGATTTCAAATACTTGATATAGGCTAAACCTTGTCTCAATTTAGTTTAAGCTACAGAGGTCTAAAATCAGAGTAGATGATGAAACCATGAATTGCCCTTAAGTTAGATCCTAAAAACATTCATATTCATTTATTTATTCCACAAGCACTGCCATCTTCTAGCATGTTTTCCATAATATCTGATAAGCTTAGTTGCTGTATTTTCATATTTTGGTATACTGTCATTTACAGCACATCTACAGTACAAACTAAATCCAAGACATTAACAATGTTTCTACTTTGAGCTTTCTGTAATACACAAGGGTTTGGATTTAACAGACCAAATAAGTCCCAAGAAGAAGGACTGATATTTTGCACTTATATGCATGCCGTTACTACACTTATATTTTAATGTGTATTATACAAAGTGTACTTTAATCAGTATTTCTCATTCAGATGACTATGTGCATTGTAAATGTCACTAAACTAGAGACAAACCCACAGAGAATAACCACCCAACTCTGTTCGGCAAAGCCTTTGAGTTTTTTCCATCTCAATATTTTAACGTGACAAGTATAACATTGCATCATTGTAGGTCACTTTCACCGCTCTAACTTGTGTTGCCTCTGGGTAAAGTGCCAAATGGCACCAAATGCAAAATTATTCCAATTAACTGGAGATGTCATGTTTTATGTAATGAGAGCAGAAAGGAGGACTCATGCATCCAGACATGACCAGGCTGGTTGAATATTTTGAGCTTAGGAGTGGATTGCGGGCAAACGGCAACATGACAACAAGAATCTCGCAGCAACACAGTGACACGAAACCGTGAATGTGTGTGAAAGTCAGAAAAGGAACAAGAGCAAGCTAAATAAAACACACCAAGGATTGAGTTAGGAACTGTGAAAAGGTGAGATGAGTGTGTGAGTCAGGGGATTCAGATCAGTCAGATGATATCTGGTGACCTAAAAAGTAGAAATAAAACATGGGTCATACAGGAATTGTAACATATGAATTGACTGGTTCTTTTAGCAACTACAGAGGCAAATAAATAATTTCTTTGTTGGCAATAAATCTTGTACTGTTGGAAAGCATGTTTATTTCTCCTTTTACTTTTATTTCTCGTTTACTTTTGTCAAGAAATGGTGAAGATTCAAAACCGAGACAAGTGTTTCAGTAATCTAGTCGTATAACACAAGTTCAAATGAAAGTTATTGTATGAGCTCATATTAGATGCATAAATTTGATGAGCTTGTAAATCAAAGTTCACAAATGATCCCAGAGGTTGTAGCTGGAAATGAACCCTATGTTCAGACTTTACCAAAAAATTCAGACTGGGACTCTGAAGTGACAAGTGCAAATTTTGAAAATGTCTTTATTTCTCTAACTGATTGTACAGCGACAGCTCAATTACATATTTGAAATGAAATGAAAATTTATTTCAGTTACCGACATACAACAAATTACATGTATCCATCCCACAAGAAAAACAAATAAGAGGTAACCGAAAAAGGCGTAGGCTGAAGCCGTAGCTTACATGTCAAGCTGTTGAATGAAGGGCAGGTTATCATCTTCCTCTGTCAACAGAGTTGACACAGTCCAATCCAGTCTGGTGAACCCAACTGGTAAATAATAATGTCTTATTTAATAGATTGCTAGAACTTGCAAAAGAAAGTCGAAAACCAATTGAATCCAGAATATATCACTGAACTGTAATTTCGTTTTCACTTCATTATTTGCTGATTATTTGGAGACGAGGCCAGTAATTCAGACTTTTCATGGTTTTATTCAGCTTAGAAAATATTTTCCATCTTTTTGTTTTTAACCCGCAGGAAAAGACGAGTATATTTCATAACTTGAAATATAAAATTGTATTAAATCTATAGGGGGGGGGACAAAATCATGTTACACAGACCTGAGAAAGTGTTTTACTGACCAGACCCTCATATTTTACCTGAAGGGAGCTTTACGGTGACTCAGAGATTGAGAGTGGGATAAGAGGAAAACCTCTCCACTCCACAGCAAAAGCCATCCTGACTTGCTTGCCTGAAGTTCCCTCTGATTGTGAGGGAGAGCATTCAGATTTGTGTGTCCCGTCTGTGGGTGTGTGAACCTGTCAGTGAATCATCACGTCTCCTCTCCGCCAGTTCAATAAATAACCGTTCCCAAAAATGCCCACTTTGCTCACAGGTCAATTTCCCCTGCAGTCAGACGGAGAGGACTCCACAGGGAGCGGGGAATGAGTCAAGGCGCACAGGCTGCTTTCCAGTGTTTACAGAGAGAAGCAGTGCCACATGACTCACCAGTCACACACATTTTTTCTCTCCACCTTACCAAAGACCTGCCTCCTGCCATGACCTCTTGGTTTAAAATATGCCTTGTCTCCCAAAACCCCCCCAATAACTGCTTTAGACCTGCTCTTACGTAATGTGTGACATAACAGTGCATCAAACTTGATTCATGTAATATAATTCTGGTAAATGTTATGTTTAGTTAGTCACAGCAGATGCTTGAGTTTTCAGTTACTAAGTAACCACAAAGTTAGCAGCTTATTTACATCAGCGAAGTCCTTTTAATTTCTATTCTATTACTGAATTAAGGCAATTATAGACCGAAAGTACAAATAGTTCAGCTTCCAGCTGATCATTATCAAAAACAGAAAAAAGTCAAGGGGAAAGCTTTACTAGCTACTTTACATCCCGGCTATACATTAGAGAGGGAAAAGGTCAAAGACTGAACAAGAATATATCCTGTGGTGTTGTGTGCCATAACACCTGATGGGTGATGACAGGTGTGGGTGGAAGCAGGCTGAAGGGCAGTAAAATAGAACTGGGTTCGTCTAAAGGTAGAGACTGCGATCCTAACACTCCCACAGGGATCTGTGGCTGACCTTGATGACAAATACCGCAGCATGTTGTATGTGTGTTTGCTCCGTTTAGTGTGTCTATTGGTCACAGACATGCACACAATGTCCACTTCCTGCTCTGGAGGAAATGCAGACATTTTAATTGGATTAAGATACATTAGAAAGAAAAATATATGTGTGTGTTCACGTCTAAAACGGATTAATGTAAATGTTGAAAATCAACTGATATTTACATGAACATGAAAACAGCACAAATATTACATAAAAGTTTATGTTGAGATTTGGGTTCTTTTTTTTTTTTGAAGAAAATAAAGTAATTTTAAATTTGAAGACAGCAACACTTTGGTATAGGAGCACAAGATGGAAAAGTAAACGCAGTATTTTTTTATTTAAAAATACATTTTGTAAAAAGAAAATAAGTACAGCCTATGTCAATGAAATATAACCATTTAAAGGACATTTCACCCACAGTTTCGATGCAACTTGAGCTGAACTTAACATTATATTATCATTTTAAAGCAACACTACATGACTTTCCCACCTCAAAACTCTGCTTCTCACTGGTTTTGATGACACTGATATTGTTGGTGTTGTAGTTCTCCTACAGTATGCCATCAAAACAAATTAATTGTCTTTTCAATGCAAGTAGTAAAAAGTACAGATATTTGTTCTAAAATATAGTAAAAGATAAAAGCTACGCAGAAGTTCTTCTTCATTGAAACTGAAAAGATCTCACAGCTAATCAAGTGAGCAACATGTCTGAGTAACAAAAATAGCATCACAGCTATTATAATCACAGTCATTATAATAGCATCATGACATAGCCTGTTAAAAATAAAGATGGGGAGACATTCACTATGAGAATATGGAGGAAATCTCTTAAAGCACGAGACAGGGTATAAAACTTTATTAAAATGAGATATATTTCTGCAGAGGAAATCACCGACTTGTCATAGTCTGTGGGTTTAGTTACATTTGGCTGTCCCAGTTTGCACACTCTTGACCCAGAGAGATGAGTGAGAGGCATTTATATGAGATATCTTTGCATCAGAGCTTCATTTTTAAACTGGTACAACTACATTATTTAACTGTTGTTTAACTGCAGCTTCACATTACAATCATTTCTGACAGATATGCATTTAATCTGTTTGTGTCAAAGTTGATCCGGTTTTTGCTTTGGCTGGTATTTGGGACCACTTGCTTGTGCAGCACTTTTTGTTTTGCTGAAATAAAGAATTTTTGTTTCCCTCATTGGGTTCCTCCTGCTCAGTTCTGTGTTTAGGTCCTTATCAAACACACTATCACATGCAAAGTATTGACAGTGAGCACATTTACACAAAACTAGAAGAAAATATTGTGTTTGTCAGACAAAAGCTGAACTTTTAAAATGCATGTATGTTGATTAAACTGAAATCATACTAAGGCCCAATCTCAACCCCCCCCTTAGCCCTTCCCTTTCACCTTTAAACAGAGCTTTAAGGCAAAAGGCCATGTTTTCAGTCCTATGAATTGAGCCCCTCTCTCTATCTAACCTGAGACGTAACAGTAGGCGAGTCTGCTTGAGGCTCCCTGTTTACAAGACACATATGTTACACAAACCTGGTTACAACAGAAAAAAGAGCTGTAACTTACAGGCCTTATATCCACAGAAAGGATAATTACGTATATCGTTATATTATATATAATGTTCCCCAAGTGTAACCAATTAAAACTACGGTCGTCAAAGTTAGCGCGTTAACGCTTAAGTCCTTTTAATGCCGGTAATTTTTTTAACGCGCGAATAACGCAGCACTGTGGGCATGATTTAAGGGAGGGATGCAGGAAGCAGGTTGGGTTTTTAAAGCTGAAATGGACACAGAATTGATCTTTAACACGGACAGTTTACCTTAAAAGTTCTGCAAGATGGTTTTCTGGACCAGACTGAAGTATTCTATCACCTAAGTTCTCCAGATAATGCAGGAGAAGTGGACTCAAAGTGGCCATCGGTCGAGGAATAGAAAATGATACTTAAACTCACGGTGTGACACGGACTTGTGATGCATTAAATGCAGCTCGGAAATCACAACTCTAATGGTGCTCTCAGATCAAACGCGATTTCAGCGTCAAAAACGACCTTGACGCTCAAAGTTGGACGCTCGACACTGGTAAATCAGACGCTTGACATCCAGCATCAAAAATGTTCTTGATGCGCGAGACGCACGTCTGCAGGACCCGGATGTTTTCCTTTGCTTGTCTTTCTACAATGGCGGATGAAATTGAGAATGTAGTTTGGCTTTATTTGCTCCACAAGGCCAGAGAATGACATAGTCGGGCATCTCTGCACCGTGTCTGGATTCACCAGATTGTTCAGTCATAAATGACAGAGTGCACAAAGACAGTAACCATCAATATGTCCTCCATTGTCTTTATAAAGTAAAGAGATTTCCCCTGGGTTCTTTCTTATTTCTGTCCTGTCAGAAAATGCGTCTTTATGTCATGACGCTGAGTCGCTCTGACTGGTTGATGCCCCGCGTCGAGCGGCCAAAACGTAACACGTTACGCGCATTGACGCTCAAAATCTCAAAATGCGCAGCACCAGATGCTCAAAATGCGCCGCTAGAAGGCTTGATGCCCCTTGACGCGCATTCACATACTTAACATGTAAACATGACGCCCCTGACGCCGAAATCCCGTTTGGTCTGAACGCACCATAACAGTCTAGCTCACACAATGACAACTACAATATCAAGAAATAAACAAACCAGGATTAATTATGTCTTTAAAGTCTACATGGGCTTCTTCACAGCTTACATAAGTATTATAATAATATGTAATTGTTATAATATAAATATCC
>JAOXYM010000003.1:29863936-29874817 GCA_028567055.1 Leptatherina wallacei | reverse complement strand
CACACACACACACACACACACACACACACACACACACACACACACACACACACACACACACACACACACACAGTAGGTGTCAGAGAAACAACAGCAGCAACAAAAGGTCTTGTTTATTAAAGGAGCTTGTGAGGTGACAAATGAGCATGAAATGAGTGTCTCACACAAAACGCAGACATACCAGGCAAGAGGACACAGGAAAAGATGGGTGGGGGTGGGGGGGGGGTGGTGGCCTATGTCACGCTGTGAAAATACTCACAAACATACAGATAAAAAGAATCAATTTCATGGGTCGTGATAGTAAACAGTATGTAGAGGCATCTGTACGACAGACTGCGTGACCCAGTTTATTTGGGCTGGGGGCTGGTGTGTGTGTGTGTGTGTGTTTGTGCACCCGACAGTTTTGGGTGATTTTTTTTAGGGGTCTTGCAGGGCTGCTGGCAGGAGTCTACTTTAAAAGACACGCTTTAAGGCATAAAAAATAATTTTTTGAATGATAATCCAACTTCAATAATTGACTAGAGAAGGAGTTGGCTCATAGATAGCTGATCTAATTAAAAACTAAATTAAGGATGTAAAATATGGTAATTTATGGAATTTAACCGAAAACTGAGCTCTTTTTTTTTTCATTTTATTTTTTTTATTATTATTTTTTGGGAGTTTTTTGCCATGTCACACCTGCCATACTGAATTCATCATGTGCACGAACGACTGAAAGCATCGGGAGGAAGCCGATGATGGCAAGCCAGACAGAGGGTGCGTGCGTCTCAGAGAAGTGTGAAGCTAAAATTTATTAATTTCACATCACACTAAATTAAATTCACCATCAGTGATAAATGCGGGCACAGTCACAACTGATCTGTCATACTGTGATTGAGCGATATCTGCGATGAGTGTCTTTTTTTTTGTGTCTGACAGTAGAGGGGAAGTGAGTGTGCAGTTGGGAGGAATGGTAAGCAGTACTGCTGTCAGACCGAAGGCTGTTACTTATCTTTGATGATCAGCAAAAATCCTGGCAAAATGCTGAAGTGAAAGTGCACCCAGCCATCTGCGGTGGATGATCGGTTCCTGTCAGGTGACATGTTTGTGGTCAACTTGCCAACGCTGTTCAGACAAAAACAAAAAAAAAGTTTTAAAAACTAATGATTAAACAAAGTTGAGCAGATGTCTTGAGCCACCAATCATTTGTTTATATGTTGCAGGGAAATTGCAAAACAGACTGGAAATCTGTTGAATATGTAAGAAGAAAGATTTTGTAGATTCTAAAAAGCCGGTTTGAGCCCCTTCGTTTTTCAACACCGCCTCTTTAAACGGTCTTCAGATGTAGTTCTCCAGACTTCTTGAAGGAATCTCCAAAGCTCTTTTTTGTTCTGTTCTCTGTCAAGTTGATCCAACACTGCTTCAATAATCTTGCGGTTTGGACTCTTGGGAGGATTCATCCCTCCACAAGACCTGTTGCCACTGATTTTCAGTCCAGTTCTTGTATCATTTGCCATATTTCACCTTTTCTCCCCACTTCCCTTCCTGTAGAGTGGCTTCTTGACAGCCACTCTTCCATGGACACCATTTCTGAGGAGGTTCCAGTGCACTGAAGGTCCGGATGAATCTCTCAGATCCTGTGTCAGGTCTTTGCTTGACTTTTTTTCTATTTCATAAGGACATCACTGTCAGATACTATTCATCCACTATTGATTGTTTTTAAGACTTGACACTTCTTTTGTCTTCCACTTTCCTCAAAATCCTTTAAAGACAGAGTGCCATAATACAGAAATATATAATGTTATTGGCTCACAGCTGCTTCTTGGTGCAAAAATATTATTTGCTAAAGAAGCTGTGTTATCTTTTGCATTTATGGAGATGCTTCTTAAAGGCATGAAAACAAAACAGATATCTTTGCAACAGACTACCTATTGATTTTTTTTCCTTTGCAAGGTGCCGTTATAGATACAACATTGGTTCATCCTTTAAGTTGGTTGTATGATTCATAGGTCCAGGAAAAATGGCTTGACAAACAAAAGACACGTTCCTCCGTGAAATGGTACAAGAACAAGCAAATGTTCAAATAAAGACTTCAAAAACCCTGATGAGCTACTGGCCAGGAATGCTTTCAAAAATAACAAAAAAATTATAAATAAATATCATAAAGTCAGTGTGGCTTAAGCCTTATGCAGTACTGGAGTCAGTAGTGCAGTAAAATAATCATACATCCAGCCCAATTCAGTAAAATTGGAAAGACCAGAGTCTTAATATTGAACAAGATGCTCTATCAATTTTGAGTATAAAACCTGCATGACAGGAGAATCTCTATGTAGGATGGATGGAGGGAGAGTGAAGTCGGTGCTGTGCTGCAAACAGGTGTGACACACTGACAGAGTGTAATACTGCCATCTATAGGTCAGGGCTATGGCTATTCTTCCAATAATGTCTCAGCAGACAACACACACTGCTGCATGCCACTAGTCAGGAATTATTGAATGCATACACACAAGTGATGTGTTAAAATGCACTGTTCTTTCCCAAGATTCTAATCCTTTGAATCATTCCTAAAGTAAGAAAATGTATCTAAGTGTGCCTTTTCCTGGAATATACTAAAAGAAAGAACTTAATATGAGGGAGCTGGTTACATTAAACACATTTAAAGATGTTTTAAACAACCTGGAGGCAAAAACATATGGCTACAGATGTTATACTGGACCTGCAATGTATGCCAAGAAATCTATTTCTGTTCTTTAGTTTTAATGTTTCATAAATGTTTATCCTTTTAATATGAACTTGCTAAATAGATGCCTAAAATGAGTCTAATATGCACCGTACCCCACCACAGATCATCACCCCCCCTCCCTTCAGGCTTCATCCTAGTCGTCCACACATGACCTCGAGGCTGCTGCTGACTGGCACTCAGTTGCTCTGTCAGCTCTGGTCAGTTTCTCACCTGTTCGCAGGTAATGCCCAGAGAGGTTCACAGAGACATTCCTCATTCTGTCACTTATTTGCAACTAAACACACAAACGCCGCATGTCTTCAGGGTGGGAGGACTGACGCAACATCCACAAACACTTGTTGCCTCTCAGCCTGCACAAATTGTCCGATTCTGCGTGAAAGCAGCAAAAATACTAATTTCCCTTTGCTGGGTTGATGGATACAGCCTACATGCTCATCATCAGAGGTAAACTGATCACAGTGTGGCCGATGCACATCATGTGGCGTGGAGGGAAGCTCTTCAGTTATGACTGATAGCTGAAGTGAGGGCAGCTAATTGGACGTTTAAGGTAAAAATCACTCTGTCAATGGGAAAGGAAATCGGATGTTTTCTAAATGATTCCTCGCTGAAGCTGCAATATGATGGCGGACACATACGGAGTTTCAACTTAATGTTTCATCCAAAGTATTTACCACAAACAAGAAGAGGAGAATAAAAGCAGCGAGGAGGAACGCAGGAAATGATATGATGGATTAAAATGAAGTATTCATTCATAGCGTGTCGAAGTGAAAACATTTAACTGCAGACTTCAGCAGACGTCCATCACGTACCTCTGCTTTTATCCAAGTGATGCAAAGACTAGTGCCTGTCCCTAGTTAATCCAAGCCTCTGTTGACACAGGGAGTCTATTGGATGGTTTTGTGTGTGTTTGTGTGTGTTTGTGTGTGTGTGTGGAGGGGGGGTCCTACACTTGCACTCACACTGCATCTCCTCTCTTTGTGCGACAGACAAAGCAGATAGCTTCCTGTCTATCTTGGAAGATAGGATCACTATACAAACAGCAGCCAGCCATTATTGACACTGTGTTTGTGTGAGTGCATGGATGACACACACAGAGCATGAAGGAGGAAGAGTGAGCATGTTAGAAAGCTTTTAATCAGTAGGGTTAGTGTAACTACCCAAACAGGACCCTCTTAATGTGACAAAATGCAAGCAAATTTAGTTCATTTTGTGTGTAAAACTATATATTATATATATATATCTATCAAAGATCACCCTCTTTGGACCTCTTAAACAAGCGTCCTGCAGGTTTTTGATGCTACTCTGCTGCTGCACACCTGACTGATGCAAGCTGTTGGAGAACCTTGTAATTTGAACCCGGTGTGTTGCAACATATACATTGAGGGTGAGACTTTGCAGCTTTATCTACGTTTGCACTATTCATTACAGCTTAACGCTTTCAGCTGTTGCAGGCTTTTCACTGTGAGATCAAGTGACGTCAACACTTCCTGTTACATGCAGCGGGCTAACTTATTTCTGTTTGAAGCATAACCTGCAAATCTGTTTTGAGCAAGAAAAGCAACATAAAATCATCGGTGCACCAGAGGATTGTTGATATGTTTGTTAATAAATGATCAACCGCTCAAATTTTTAGGATGGCAGACACCTTTGTGAAGTGCATATCACCCTCTAAACAATAACCTATGCTCGCTGACAGGTACAGTCTCCGCTTCTTTTAGATGTTATCACAAGAATTTCTAAAGCACTGAATCAAAGCTTTAGTCTCTTCAAAAATATATCTTTCTTAAATTTGAAAGGGATTCAAGCACTTCCTAACTAATAAAGTTGGAAGCAAATTGTGACCTGAAACAGAGAATCATATAAAATTGTGTGTCAACATGAGTGTACAAATTTCTCTTGTTTATTTTACAAATGCCTTTTTCCCAAAAGTCAATCATCTCTTGTAGTTAGGAGCTCTGATTGGAAAAATACATCTGAAACAGGACAAAACTTAAAAAAATACAAAGGGAACTGTATTTAAGTGAGCTGTGCATAAAATGACTTTTATTCCTCATCCATTTTGTAGAAAACCATTTACTTTGTCACCAGTGTCTGAACCAGCAAATGCTGCATGCCAAACGTATCAGCTGTAACTGAAAATCCCCCTGTTGTAATTCCACATGACGAACTACAATACACTAAACAGGCACAGAGAATTAGCACCTTATACATGTTTGCAACAGTAATGCCCAGAAGTCAGCTGTCCAACAAGTCAGGCATTGTCACTGTCTATGGTTCCAGATAAGGGGTTAGGACCCAAATTCAGGACCATGGGACAGGCATATGTCCAAGTTCAAGACTTTATTAATAAAAAAACAAACAAAAAGGCACAGCTATGACAGGAAAACAAATCAGCTAATACAGCAAAACCCGAATAAGAAACATAGCTGAAGAGGCTTTGCCAGGAAAATGATGATAATAGCAATAAGCATGAAAACCAAAGAGCATTATATACTGAGGTGGGTGATAAGGGGAATTTATGGAAGCACAGATAACAAAATAACAAAACTCAAGCAAAATCAAAGAACTACTTAAAACCAAACACCACCAAAAGCCACAGATGATGAAATGACACAAACTTATCTGATCTACTAGGAATGAAGGATCAACCTGAACTTCCCCATTCAGCCTGTTTTCACACAAAGGTACATCAATCCAAACTTGAAAAAGATAATTAACTCCTTGACTTTTCATTAGTAAATTACCCAATTACTTGGTAAAAAAGGCTTTTCAAAGGGTCTGCTACACAAAATTGTTTCAAATGTATTTATTTAAATCAGTAAATTCAAGCAGATTTGGAGATGATTCCATGCAAATGTAGCCTTTAAAGGCCCACTATATAACTTTTCCACCTTAAAACTCGGCTTTCTGGCCCCGTTTGATGGCACTGCAGCGACATTTATTATGTGTATTTCTAGAGCCGTTGCAGCCCAGCAGCCCCGCGGCTGAGAAACTTTCACATCCGGGACGCCGCCTGCTGAGTTTCGCTTTGCGCATGCGTTACACGCTGGCACACGAATGTAAACAGGAGAAAGCTCACAGTACAGGTAGGATCCAAGATGGATGCCGAATTAGCCGTCGATAGGGGGCACATCACCGAGAAAATAGTATAAGTTGCATAGTCGGATTTTTGGTTTAAGAAAAGTGATAAGTTATGCAATAAAAAATTTTTTTCTGTGTAAGTAAGTAAGTTTATTTCTGTATAACCTTTCAAGATTAAAAATCACAAAGTGCTTCACAATGAAACACAAAACAATACAAAGAACATAATATGAGATAAAACTAAGCCAAAACAAGTTTAAAAAGATGCATTTTGTGCTGCTTTTTAAAAGAGATCACTGAGTCTGCAGCTCTCAGGCTGAAAGGAAGGGAGTTCAGGATGGAGAGAATCACTGCTGCAAAGGCTCTGTCACCTTTGGTTTTCAGCCGTGTTTGCATCACAACCAGCAGACACTGATCACGTGATCTCAAGGACCTGGGAACATAGGGCTGTAGAAGGTTGCAGATATAATCTGGTGCTTGGTCGTATGGTAAAACCAGAATTTTAAAATGCACTCTGTAATAAAAAGGGAGCCAGTACAACTGGATTCATGTCGGAGTGACATTTGAGAATTTGGAGAATTTTGGTGTTGGCCTTGCAGCAGAGTTCTGGGCAACCTGCAGACGTTAAAGTCTCGATGAGATGAAGGCATGAACAATCATTTCCATCTCAGAACTCTCAGAACTAGCGATTTTCCACGAGCATCCAAAGACAATGCAGGGTCAAGAATTACCCCAAGGTTCCTAACCGAGGCCCATGACTCTCAACTATCTCAGGGAGAAATGTATTGGGGGGGCAAAAACAAGAACTTCTGTTTTTGCATCATTCAGTTGAAGAAAGTTGTCATTCATCCAACTCCTGACAGCATCCAAGCACCCACGCAAGATCTGAATTTTAGTTGTCTGTTATCTATGCTATTAAAGGACATTTCACACAGCATTTTAGACGTGCATAACTGGATCTTGTCTGTGTTTCTGTTGGTTAATAATTACACATTTGATGACAAGCAAGTCTACCAGAATATCTTTGCACACGCTGCATCAAGTTTAACACTTACAACATTTTAAGCATTTCAAACAGACAGCCTTTTATGAGTACGGGCGTCTTTCCAGTTATGATTGCACACGGACTAAAAACTAACCTTAAAGGATGGACCTGGCAGTATTTTCTGTTTTCCTACTGTCAACAGATCCCATAAATAGCCCAAAACCAACAATGCAGCGGCCCATCTGTGAATTCTTTCCAACCTCCCACCATGAGCTCACTGGTTACTGCTCAGACACACCAAATGTATAAACTGTCATAAAGGCAAAACAACAGACTAAAATAGATGTTTTTAGTAAATGTTAATCTAACAAGTCAGATGTGTGTATTTGTTGAGTATTATTTTTGGCTGCTAATTTGTTGCACACGGGCAAGACAGTGCATGTTGAAGCGCCTTTAAAATACATAATGACAGTATCTGTTTGCTAAAATTATGACCTCCATAGCACTAATAAATAATCCATATAAGATACAAGACTCTGCTTTCTCAGATATCATTCATGAAGATGATTAATTCCTTGTTGAATCAGATCAAAAGCTCCAAGATCTGTTGCTTCCTTCTTAACAGTAGTTGTAATGGCATAGTATATCAAAATCACACCTTGCCAAGTGGCACGATGGCAGCAACAATTTTCTTCTACCCAAAAGCTGCTCTCAAATCCTGTGTACAGCCTGCCAATAAAGAAAGTAAAATCCATGTTAGCCCTGACTGCTGGCGCAGGAGAAGATTTTAGGCCCTAAATACAGAAGAATGAGATATTTAAGTCTGGGGCTGAGGATGGTGGTAATAATAAGACTGAAAGAGGAAGTGGGAGAGTGGAGGGTGTGATGGGAAAAGGGACAATAGTTTTCCGAGGAAAGAAAGTGAGGAAAAGAGAAGAGGAAAGATAAGGCTGGTGGCTTATCCTAGTTACTGGGAAAGGATTAAGCGATGTGCCACTGTTTTGGTGATGCAAGCATACGCGCACGCTCAGGCATGATCAGTGTTTTGGGCACATCCTTTCATTTTGTCACCCCTTGAGACACACACTCATACACACCAACGCATGTGCTGAGTGGGGTTAAGGAGCTGCGGTGCCCTCTGAGCCATTCTTACTGGGCTGTAATGACTTTAGAGGATGTTGGATTCTTTTTATCCACCAGTGTAATATAATAAAGATGAGAGGAAGGAGCTATCTTCTTCAGGCTGCCTCTACCAGCCTCATTGGACTATCTTACCCTCTTACCCTTTTATTCTCCACCTTTGTAACTTCTGCCAGCCTCATCCCTTGGCCTCCCTGCTCCCAGATGAAATACTTTGGTCTTTCTTAACCTTGACCTCTTTCCCTTTTTCCTCCCCGTTGCTTCCTCTTTATCATCTCTCATGTATTGGATGTGTTCAGGCTCCTGTTTTTCTTTTTATTCCCTTTTCTTCTCAGGCTCCATTATTCCTCCAGTGTCACATGTGACAAAGTAGGGCTCCCGAATCGCTCCATCCTCATTCCCATGCTGTTTCACTTCAGGTCCCCTGCTGATTCCACTCTCTGGTTATCTACACTCTCTACGTAGCACGTCCATCCTTTCTTTTCATACTTTGGATGTGGGATGAAAAGGAAAGTGGGACCAACTGGTGAAAAGAGACAGATACTACTCGCTGAGCAGCTAATATTGACTGATTAAACTGTGCAGTGCAATTAAAGGAGAAAAAAAGGAAACTATTTCTATACTTTAAGATAACTACAAACTCACTTGGATGTACAGCTTTAATTTTGTTTGATGTCAGATGTATAACAGGAGAAACAGAATACATGGAGTGTGATTTCCTACCCCAGATGTTAGAATCTGCCTTTCAGGTGGAAAAAAAGGTGGTTTTATGTACTTATGAACTATTTATAGATGCAAAATTTTAAGAAAATTCTTAGAATTATGACTTTTCATCCCTCCTTTAATCGTCCGCTAACGATCAAAGTTATTCAAAAAGCATCTAAGCTTTGAACAGAGCTCCTAAGCTAAAAATAATTTCTTAAAGACACTTTTCAAAACACTTACCTTCTTTATTTCGTTTCCTCTTCCTCTTTCTCCCCTCTTGCTGATGTTCTTTCAATCCCACCATTTTGCTGAGCCGCATGCGTTGCTGTGTTCTGTAGTCGTTGTTGGTGCGGGGGTGGGGGTCCAATTTAAATCGCCAGCAACCGGTTTACGCTCACATTAATGCAGTTTAATAAAAGACAATTCAATTAGCTAAAGAGCTCCATGTGATTGTGCACTGCTAGCAGAAAAAGAATGGTGACTGTCATTGATGGAGCCGCACACTCCAATTAGGCTCGCTGTCGACTTCTCACATACATAATGCCAAGTTGGCTGATGGAAGAGAGGGAAACAGTGAGGAAGAGAAAAAAGTGGAGGGTGAATAAGTCTGGCACTGGGTGAACTCCAGGGAGAAGTAGGTATTTGTGGCAATGAGCAAGTGAGAGGTTTTCTTTCTCTTTCTGCATTTAAATTTATGAGTGCAACTTTGCTTAAATTGATCTCCATTAAGTCTTCATAAAGGGAAACTATCTGTCAGATCCTGAAACCAGCTCACTTCAAGAATGGAGCAGAGACGGAAAGCAGCTAAAACATACAAAATGAAGCTGCATGCCATACTTTTTTCCATCTCAGGTTAAAGCTTAGGAGATAGCTCATATACTTAAACAAACATATGCACTTTAGCTTTGAGAAATAAGCCAAACAATTCCTTTATGCTGGCTGCAAAGTGAGCATTGCACCCTACAATTTCCTCTGCATAACACACACTTTCTGCAACTCGTTGTACTCAACTGGGTCCAGTAATTGTCTGGAAATCAATAGTAGCATTGCAAGGCGTGAGCAGTCATCGCCTAACCTTGCACCATGCAGCTGTCTCCCCCCAATCAAAGCTGGCCTGGTTTCCACAGCAACCTCAATCCCACATCTTCCACATTAATAAGGCTGGAAAAGAAAGGCACGGTGCCGAAGGTGCAGGGGTTGAAACAGATCTGGAGGGGAAGGAGGGTGCGAGCTGCAGCTGTGCAGCATGTTCGACCCTGAAAAAAAAACTCAGCTTTCTTGAAAATAATGAAATAAAATAAAGAAAAACACATCCTGCCACCATCAAGATTGCATTTATCTCATTTCAGGGACAAACCGTATTCAAAACATCTCATAAAGCCTATTCTTCCATTTTTTTCGCCCTCACCATTGTGCTCTCTTATTCAATATATTTGCAAAATATCCCTGATATTTCTGTAATTTAACCAATTTAATTAAAGGGGATGGGTTTCTAATAAAAGCCAAATGGCAGATAGGAGTGTCTGGGCTTTCCAGGAGCTTGTTTAATCAGAGAATTGTTGAATGAGAGAAGGCAATAACAGAGTGAATAGAGGCTGGTATTTGTAAAGAAATGAGGGAGAAGGGGATATCAGAGTCACACGCTGAAACCTCTAATATGATGTTGGCTTTAATATAGATAATATGTGAGCCTATTGGGTCAGAGCAGCCTAATACCTGGAAGAGAGGTTTGCAGTTTGGCTCTTTCACCGACTCATAAGTGGACTGACACACACACATACACACGAATACACACTGTTCTCACTATTTCACTTTCATTTGACTAAATTTCTGTAATAGAACATATATAGTATGGATTGGTCAGTGGCATTGTGGATGTCGCGATCGATGCAATGGTGGCAAGCGGGAGTCAAACTGCGATCGATAGATCACTCCTCACAGCCATCATTATCAAACACACTCCACTACATCCTCATTGACTGCCACTTGTGTGAATGTGTGCTTATATCCAGAAACCGAGCATGCGGGTTTGTTACAAGACCATCAATATTCTGTGTGTGTCTGCTGTGCGCACACACAATACTGGTGCACGTGATAACAAGCTGCTGTCATACCGAGGGTGGCCAACCATGTCCATATATAAGTGGAAATGCATCTTGACGGAGTCCCTCTCCTTTACACACACACACACACACACACACACACACACACACACACACACACACACACACACACACACACACACACA
>JAOXYM010000003.1:29853775-29863836 GCA_028567055.1 Leptatherina wallacei | reverse complement strand
CACACACACACACACACACACACACACACACACACACACACACACACACACACACACACACACACACACAGAGGGAGTGAAGTTAAGTGTGTGAGTACAGAGTACTGCTGTGAGCTGTGGCTCTGTTTGCTGACCTTCAGGGTTATCTGGAAGGTTCCTCCACACCTTGCTGCTGTCACAAACCCCTGCTGTCACCATGGAAACACAGCTAGCAGGGACAATATGTGCCCTGTCCGGTGTGTTGCTCGTGTGCACGCATTCATGCAAGCACCTATATATGAAGACACGTATGGTTATTCCTGCGGTATACTGGGAAAACACATGAAAAGAGAAACACGTACACATGCCAACGTTAATACATGCACAGTTCACTCTTCACTGTCCCCCACTTCATTTATCCCTCATTTCCGTCACTCTCCTCTCCCTTCTCTCTTAATAAAACCATGAGCACGGCACAAAATCAAGCCCCTGGGCCCGCAGAGCTTTGTCAGGAGGGTGCGCACGACCCCATTTTCAGGAGTGGAAGCATTATTAGCTTGCTGTGACTAGAGACAGCCATTCGCCACCTCACAGTGTGTGTGTGCACACACACACTCACATAAAACCAGATACAAAGACACACAACCTGCAGCCTCATCACCACTGGATCACTGGAATTTATTTCAGCAGCAGCAGGGGTCGTGTGATCTGTCACAACTTGACAATAAATCAACACATCGTACACTCTGGAGTGACAAGTCAAGATAATGCACTCAGAATCATGAAAGACGGGGAGCAGGAAAGAGGAAGACTTTATTCTGAGGGTGGCTAAATAAAAGGATGGACAAAGAGAAGGAAAGAAGAAGAGATGAGGGCAAAAAAATAATGTGGACGGATATGATGTACTCTCTACTTCTTCACTGCTTCTCTGCTTTCTTTGGGGTTTCTCAGCCATGATTTGTCAAAGAGCTCTGAAAAAGAAAGGAGAAAGACAAGGATGGGGAGGGGGGGACAACAAGAGAATCTGTCAAGTTATAAATTTACATTCCCTGAAGCCAAGGGGAAAACTTCCAGGAACCAGGATGCATCACAACAAATTCAGTCTCTCACACATAACACAGAAGCTACAGTCATAATGAACATGACTGAAATATAGAAGAAAACACTACATATCTGTGAGAATGTTCTCCTCCTATGAGAGGTTATCCTTCCAACATGGATACATGGCTTATTAAGGGTGAAACCTTAACTTTAACAAAATCATTTTGGGGCTTTTTCTTTCACCCGGTCTGGAACATGACCATCAAAATAGCTCAAAAACTAAAAATGTTAAAAAACAACGTCTAGGTCTTAAGCATCGTGCCTTAAAAACATATTAAATCAATAAGTTTTGATGTCAGCTAGCTAAAAGCTTCAAATCATTAAAGCATTTATTTGTCTAAATGGTCCATATCATCCATCTGTCTCAGTCAGACAGAAGCGGTTGTCTTTTAAGAGTTTTGAGTGTGTCTCTTATTGCTTGTCTGCTACATTAGGGTGTCTGTAGCTAAAGCAACAGAGCAAAACACAGAGAGGCAAGATGTCACAAACTATAAATGTCCTCACTGTCAGGGTTTAAAATTCAAACTGGCACATACACATATATTTCTAATAGCTGCAGAGAAAGACTGAAGTAGTTTATCAGTAGATAAAATCTACACTTTACATACTTTGGCCTGACAAAAGTATGTGTTATTTGTTTGAGAAATGCTACAAAGCATCACTACTAAAGCTTGTACCCCTAAGAAAGTAGCATTAACTCTTTGAAACAAGCCAAGCCAGTGTAATTACGGAGACCCTGCAGAAGCTGCTGTGTGTGTCGGTTATGGTATTCTATGGTTATTTGCTGTGGTTTAATTTCTCTATTCCACTTTAAAACTCAAAAACTTGTCAATGCTGGCTTATGCTGCTCTGTTGCTAAAGCACTAATTCGCTGCATTGAACTGACAGTACAGTCAAGACAGACAACTCACTGAGAAGACTGAACATGTATGAGGGAGAAGCGGGTGTAGCTCAGAAGGAAACATTTGTATTTCATTGTTCGGCCCATAAGGGATGACCCGGGATGAAAGGTAGGGAGGATTACTAGGTGATGCTGTGAAACATGTGAAAGCCAGTATTACATGACTTATAAAACTATAGTGTTCACTTTATTAAAAAAAAAAAATCTGACTAATTTAAAAATGTCTTTCAATTTCTTCCAATTAATCTCCACTTTTGACGAGACCATCATCACTCTACTCTGTAGTGGTCAGTGTACTCCGACTATATGAAACTAATATCTATAACTCACAATTTATGACACCTTAATACTTCTGGATGACAACATACGTTTACAAAGTGGTTAAAAATTGAATAACACCACTTAAAAAGCCAAAGCAAGTCATACGTCACAGGTCCTCTTGTAGACATGGCTGCAATAATGACCTTAAATAAAAGCGAAAGCAAAGACACATAAAAACAAAAATAAATGAAAGCGGCTGGTTGCTCTAATGCTTATTAGACATCTAGCATAATTTAGTGTTGGATTCCTACTTTAAGTACCAGATGGTAAAATTAATTGCAAAACAAAAATCCATGAATAAGCAGAATAGAAAAGCACTTAATAGCTGCCAAGTAAATTTTAGTGTGTAAGATTCACTCACATGCTATAATTATTATTTGAGGTTGCCTCATTTTGGCACAAAACCTTAAAAACATTAAAAAGACAAAAAGGATTTAAAACCATGATTCATTCCAAATGACTTTAAGATAATTAAGTATTTGTCTTTGCAGATGGAGTGTAACATTCATAGCTAACTGTGTTTTAGAAACATAGTTGACTATGCTACAGGGTGCAACTCAACTCCCCTTGTGTCAATACACATACAAACACCCAGTCAGTGGAAGAGACACAGGGCAACATGGGGTTAGTGAAGCATTAGCTTGTGGCTGCCGGGTGGGCTAGTTGGCATGCTAACTGCTTCTGAGCTCGGCTGGCAGGCAGATATGCTGGCGGGCAGGTTAGCTGTTCACTTGCCAAGTGCATCCGAGGGCATCGCTGCCTGTGCCTTTGAATTGGAGATGAGTGGCAAATGTGACACGGGGATTTAGCTTTACTGTTCCACTCACGTCCTGAGATATAAAAGGGGGACAGTGTGTGTTTGTGTGTGTGCATGAACGCTCACAATTTGTGTGAGGGGGTTTATGCACGCAGTGACGTGTGTGTGCATGTGCAGGCATGTGGGGGAATGTGGTGACAGGGTTGTTGGTACTGCTGCGCTCATACAAATTATGCCTAATGCATAGTGTATGAAGCAGTTTTTGAATTTCAAACCAACCCCTGGCACCTCCCACAGTCACACAGTTCAGTTTGGTGCCCAAGGTCTAAATTTGGACCGTCGCCGTCCACACATGGATAATTTTAAGACAGGAAAAGCTTTTTATGCACAACACCTAGGGCAGAGAGAGGAACCAAAATATTCTACCTTTGGCTATTGAACTTGGTGCAGACCTAATTTATTATGAAAACCAAGATACAGCAACTGCATTTCTTCATACAGATAAACAACCCCCCTCCACCCTAAAATCAGAAAGGTTCTGACAGATCTTGACATCAGATGGCAGCCTACATCTGAAATCAAATAACTATAATCTAATTTTTTGTCTTATATAATAACTTATCAGCCTATTTCCATGAGTTGGGACAAACATTTGCAATATGTATGTGGCAAAGTTAAAAGTTAGTTGACAACTTCATATAAGCAGTCCGTTATGGTTACATTGAATACACACACACAAAAAATTGCACACAAGCATGTTTTCCTCCACATGCCAGTCTCCATCCAATTAGTGAGCAGTGTGAAGAGCAGGTAGATGTTGTGTTAGTGATAGATGTTGTGCTCCTTGGCTGGGGCTCGCCTCGGAACGTCAACAGCATGGAAGCAGCAATGTGCACACGCTGGGAGTGTTGACAAGTCCACAGCTATAAGCTAATGGGCAACATACACACTGAAGACACACATGAAATCACATCTGCGGCAAATACAAGACCCCTCGCTCTCACAGACACACACACGCGCACACACACACACAAACTGGCCACGCTCACTTGTCTTTTCTCTGTGAAAAATAAAAATAAAAGACAAGTAGAAAATCAATAACTGTCTTCTCTGCTCAGCGCTAACAGCTCTCAGCTCCCTCCTTCTCTCAGGGGGGACGGAGACAGTTACCAGGCAGGACTGTCTATGATGTGGCCGTGGCAATGACTGCTTTATAAACACATGGCCGTTTACTGATTACACAGTCACTACTACAACCGGTGGGTCAATTAGTCAATCAAGAAAGCCTCTTAGCTAGTTAGTCAGATGGTTGGTAATGTGCGGTGGGTTGTTAAAAACCTGCCCTAGCTGGTATTTGTTTGGGTATTTTAAGCTGATATGGTGATGAGTTGCTTGTTGAGTAACGTTCGATGAATTTCTGGCCATCTTCATTTCTGTTTTTGGTTTCCACAAACCGCTGAAGGAGAAATTAAACAAAACAGCTCTTCTGAATATAAAAAAGCAGACAGCTAAGCATTAAGCATTGATCACTTCATGATCAAGCTCCATAAACCCAATCAGAACTATACATTCTCTATAGGTTTATCACATTGATCTTCAATACATTTTCCTCTAAATATCTGTCACCTGCTTTAAACTGTTCATTCAGTCAACCTGTGTGGTGGTCCAACAGCTGATTAGTTTAGCTATTTTCATTTTGCATTAAATACATCTCTACACATCTCCTGCAATCAAGCAGCTGAATATTGTATTCCTGTATTAGATTGTTTGAAGCTGCTAGCTGACAGGTAAGTGCAGAAAGATTTCCTTATTATTGTTATTTAGCTTCATGTTGGGCATTAATGACTTGCCCTGACTTTTATGTGCTTTCCAGTTCTGAACCATAAAACATAAAATACAAACCTGAATGTTATTAAATTAAATAGTGAAGCCTTATAACAACCTTGGAGGAGTTAATTTACCAAAGTAGATCCGATAAACTGTCTTTTTTTTAATCTGAGCTAAAGAGTGCATTTCAAACATTGTAACTAAGCAGGTAATCAGCTTCGTGTTTATATGACCTGTATTTTTTACAAGAAACAAGCCTCTGTGTTGTCGATAAATTATAGGTTCCTGATTATTAACATGCCAGCTTGCAGGGACTCTGCTGATTTGCGCTGCTCCTGGTAGATTGTTTTGGTCATTACTGAAATGAGCTGGTTGTGTTTGTGTTTGTAAATCAGCGCAGTTTTAGGGCCTCACCGGCAGAACCGGACACTCCCACCGGTGCTATTTATGATTTGTGACCACGCACCACCGCCAGTTTGTCTGGTTTAGTAAATATGGGGCTAGGTGTTACAAAAGAAGTCTGACTGGATTATTCACTAACGTTTGATTGCACTTACAGTAATAAACAAAATTACCATCAGTTTGAGAAAAATGCTATCATTCATTTCCCACAAGGAACACAATATCTACCATCACCTCGGTGCTGCCTGCTGTGGGTGCTAGAGGAGAAGCTGTAGCATCATGTAGAGACTGTCCTGCTGAGTTTATTTCCATTTTCTTGGCTCAGGCCCTGAGAAAAACCTACTATCTGCACCTACTCATGGCAGGGAAAAAATGGAGTAAAAAACTCTGGACAACACAGTTTGTATTTATCTGATAAATGTTGAATTGAAAGGTCAAATTAAAACCAACTTGCACTGTGTGGATCAAGATACCAGATTCTTTATTGTCATGTTTTACATGAGGGGAATAAAATCGATAGTGGGACCTACTAAAAAAAAAAGAAAAAAAAAAGGCAAACACAAGCAATGCAACCAATATATTAAAGTTTGAGTTTTGGCAAATTTGAAGTTTGAGAAGAAAGAGAAGAATAAAATAAAACAAATAAAGAAGTTGTGAGTAGGGTATTGAGATATAAACATATTATTACACCTTTCAGGTGATATGACGAAATATTGCACATAGTTATAATTAAGCACCAGTTATTGATACTGCATTAGGTTCAAACTTCAAACTCAATGATTCTGGGCTACAAACTGGTATTACCCACATGTTTAGTAGTGGTCATACTGATGGAAAAGAGTGCATGTCTGAAAAGGGCTAATATTCGGGCCCAAAGTCCATCCTTGAGGGCCTGCAGGCTGCTGACTCAAATTAAATGGATCCAAAGACTTTTGAAGTTCTGACAAATTAATCTGAGTCAGGTGTGTTGGAGCAGGGAAACATAGAACACCTGCAGGATTGTGGGCTAGACAGAGCAGAACAGTGGGAACCGTGCACTGGAAAACTAACTTACTGTCGAGGCATACGAGAGGTTTCTGAGAGCAAGGGTATTTTTTTCATAATGGCATTATATTCTATTCTCAAGGTATTTCATTAAAATAAGAAGTGTCATCAACTTGATCTCCTTGAACTTGAATTCAGTGTCACACAGAAACATTAAAATGACGAAAATGACACATGGAATTTGAAGAATCTCGTCTGTATAAAACATAGTTTAATGCTGCACCTTGACCACTGAAACCTCAAATTTGACCATCAATACAAAGAAGGATGAATTTTCCAAAACCCATATTTCCTTTTCACATTGTAAAATGATTGAATGTGACATTATAAAATAGATTTTAGGAAATAAGTTTTTTTTTTTTTTTTTTTCTGTCTCTAATGATTGCTCACATTGATTGTGTTGGCTATGACAGTTCCTTTTTGCAGTCAAAGAATCCCTAAGTTTTCACATAGCAAGTCTCATTTGTCACAATTTACACTAAAACATTATCCTTACACAAATGAAGTAAGACACATGGCGGACCAGGCCTGGCAGGAGGAAATCGATCACATGTTGGAGATGGCGATCACTGGAGTGGAGCAGCATGGATGAGATATTTGGCTAGATGCTGATGGAGTGGTATATAGATTTGAGGCAGAGAGCAACTGTTGGAAGATGGAGGGGAGGGACATGAGAGAGAACAGCTAATCTTTATGTGGCCTGTGCCTTCATGTGGTGGTCGCCTTGGAGATGATGGATGTGAGGGAGAGGTGGAATAGAAGGAAGGGAGGAGAGAGAGGGGGAGACATAAAGAGACGGAAAAATGTGAGCTAGAGTGTGTATGAGTACATTAAAATAACACACAGGGGGTATGGAAATGTTTCCGTAGCAATCACTCAGGAGCTATAATCAGTAAGGCGGCATGCTAGTGTTCCAAAAACAAACATTGATAGCAGAAATTTTACAGTATGTGCAAATGATTGGATCTGTGTGTGTGTGTGTTTTTAGGAATACTTGAGTGTATGTGTAGGAGAAGGCTATGGTTGAATAAAGTGGCTGTTTCATCAGATTAGAGTTAGAAGGCAGCCCAATTCACAGTAGGGCTCGCCACCTGCTACTACTGATAGCCACACTCATAAACACATTTTTTATATCCTTATTTCCCATTTCCCAATCCAAAAATATTGTTTTGTCTCAGTCTTGGCTCAAAACAGTGATTGACAGCACGTCCTCCCTTCCTTTCCCTCCTCGTCCCCAAATCCTACTTCAGTTCTCTCTGCCATACCCACATCCCTCCCACTGACAGAATCTCTTCTCTTTATTCACCGTCTCTACATTTCCTTCATCATCCACTCATTCCTTTTTTATCGCTCTTTTACAGTTTTCTATTAACCCTTCCTCACTGAAAGGCTCTCTTAAGCCTCAGTCTCCCCAGTTTTTCTCTCTTTCATCAGTTTCCATCCATTCGTCTATTGATGGCACTTTCCTCTTTCATCCCCTCTACAAAGACTCATCTCTCTTTTTTTTCTCTTTTAGATAAGAACTGAATTTTTCTACTGCCTATCAATTGACTTCACCATTTGGACAAAATGAACAGGTTGGAATAAAATGCATAGATTTCTTTTTAAGTGTTGTTGTTGGAATTTGCTATAGCAGTGACATGATGGAAATAACCTACCACTACTAATAATGTCCACTTTTTAAATCCTTTTTAACGGGGGGAAAAAAGAGTAGCAAACACACAGAACTGAATGTCATTTGAGAAGCGCTTAGGATGTTGCTGGCCCAACAATCTTCTTGGAAAACAAATAATAAAGTCATTTGTGGTTAAATGTAGCTGGTGCTGAAAATGTCAACTAAAATGTTTGGAAGCAGGGAGAATGGAGCTACATTGGTAAACAAGATGCCCAGATACTGACACATATAAAACACTCACACCACATGGCACCACTAATGGAGGTGAGAATAAGAGGGGAGAAAAAACAAGGCAGCCTGAACACAGCAGGATGCATCCACAAGCCCACGCACTTGCAGGACTTTCTAACACACACATACACTATTAACATTATTTACTTACATCCTTTATTGTCTTCTCTAACTTCACCTCTGCAAGGGGACTCAAAATAAGATGATCTCAGGCTTTCTATGTACTGTATTAATAGTGTAACAGTGAAGACTTTTATTGAAGCTTGATGCATTCCTAAATTCCTCTCGCAGACGATGACCAGTGCAGTAGCATTACTACCCTTTAAAATTTGCCAAGTGTAGCAGCTTTTTAAATAGAACAAGACTGTATAAATACAGTTGTTCATGCTCTTTACATGCAGCATCTTTTCCTCTGTTAGGTTTCTGCTAAAAAAAGGCAGGAGGTATGTATAGGTTTGGAAACAGAGAATATCCTTCTCATGTTAAAGTTATATGCTGAAGCCAAGCAATGAGAACTATTAAAGGTGCAGTGTGTAACAAAATCAAAAATAATATATCATTAAAGACCAGTGATACGAATAACGGCATTAGAATAAACGCCGTTACTAATGGAGTTACTTTTTTCATTAACGTGTAATCGAACTAATTACTCTTTCCATCGTTACAACGCCGTTACCGTTACTGACGTTCTTTTTTGCTTTGGGTGAACCGAAGTTTCACATTTGTTCGGACTATATTGTGCTGCTGCCGTAGTGAAGAAGAGGCGGAGGGACACAGTTGAAACTGGAGAATACACTGGAGTAGAAGAAGCTGTGTTCTGTTGTGAGCGGGGTGCTAGCTAAGAATAAAGCAGCATCACATGTTCGAGCCAAAAGTTGTCTGCAGAAGACACAATATGGCGTTTCATTATGATTCTGTTCGCTTGAGCAGTTTTTACCGTGCAGCCTGTTTCTCCCGCTAATGATGATGATTTACTGAAGAGTAAAATGTCAGGGGAGACGTGGGTAAGTCAGTGCGCGCAGCCGAACACACACAAACACAGCGCACACACAAGGAGGAGAGACGAAGTCACGTCCATCATCCTGAGATTAGTCTCCTTGATTTTTCTTAGTAATTTATTCTACAAAAATTCCTTTTAATTTATTAATCAGATGTAGCCTTTTATTCAGTTTTTATTAATGATACAGATGAATCTGAAGTTCCTTTAAAGGCGACATATTTGAAAATTTTTAAAAAAGTAACAGAATAATTACTTTTCCGAGTAATTAGTTATTTTTATAATGCTGTAACTCCGTTACTGACACAGTTACTTTTAGGGAGAAGTAACTAGTAAGTATAAGTAATTACTTTTTCAAAGTAACATGTCCCAACACTGTTAAAGACAGTGTTTCTAATCACTTAAAGGGGACATATTATGCAAAAATAACTTTTATAAGTCCTTGGAATAGTCTCTTACAATGTTATAAGTCACGAACAGACAGGGACACGAGTAGGCTGTACGTGACTACAATTAAGTCTTTAGAAAGGCGGTTTGAAAATCCCTCCACCTGTTACGTATGAACTGGGAAAGTCCCTCCCCGCAACTGCTCGGCTGCTCTTCAACCCCGCCTGCGTCCGAAGCTCGTATTTTCGGCCCCTCGTGTGTTCGCCCCGCCCGTCCTGAGCCTACAGAAAGCAGCAGAAATGAAGAAGGCGACTGCGAACGTGAAGTGTTCTGTAGACGGCTGTGTAGTCAAGCGTGTGTCACTACATAAACTCCCACAGTCAGAGGAGTTACAGGCTGCATGGATCTACTTCATTTTTAATGGCAACCCTCCAGAAAA
>JAOXYM010000003.1:29839360-29850899 GCA_028567055.1 Leptatherina wallacei | reverse complement strand
CATTCATTCATTCATTCATTCATTCATTCATTCATTCATTCATTCATTCATTCATTCGTTCATTCATTCGTTCATTCGTTCATTCGTCAATTCATTCATTCATTCATTCATTCATTCATCCATTTTCTGTACTAATTCAATTCAGGGTTACGGGTGGGCTGTATCCTATCCCAGGAATTATCAGGCGGGAAGCAGGGTACACCCTGGACAGGTTGCCAGTCCAATTTACGGCCAACACAGAGAGACAGACAACCATTCACACACACATACACTCGCTCCTAGGGAGAATTTAGAGTGACCAATTAACCTATCATGCATGTCTTTGGACAGTGGGAGGAAGCATAATGAGGAGAACATGCAAACTCCACACAGAAAGGCCACTGTTTCAAGCCCCTCCCCAGCTCGAACCAGCAACCACCTCTGGCTCAAACTCCGCCCAGGGCTCAAACCAGTGACCTTCTTGCTGTGAGGCTGCGGTGCTAACCACCACACCACCAGCCCATAAATTCTATTTTTAAAAGCAGAATTAAATGACACAATTCATACATTTGGTTAGAAATACCTTTCCATATCATACATTTAAAAAAGTTATTCCCTTTTCCATTTCCATTTTCTTTTCCCCCTTGCATTATCAAATCCTTTTTTCAAATGCATTTCCATATTGGTTTTTCTTCTCCATTTAACTATTGCATGACCCTCCTGGGCCCTGATCACAGTGGAAACCAAATTTTATTTATCTTTATATGAATTAATTGTTGAATTTGAAATTATATTTAGTAATCTATATTTTTATTCCACAGTTAATTAATCATCATGAAAGTTCTGTATTGCTTTTTCAATAACTCACCTGGTCCTCCATACATGAGGAGCTGTAGCCTCTGTACACGGTGCGGCCACTCAACCAGATGAGCTAAACGTCGCCCCAAGCTGGTATTTTTCAGTCTTCTTTCTTCCCAGTTATTAGATTTTTTTCTGGTATCATACTCATACTGAGGACTGCAAACTGGAACAAGCTCAGACAGTCTAGAGTTAGGTTTATTGGTGATTTGATGCATGAAACAGGCATTGTAAATAAATAAATTTAAATCAGTTAACCTGAGACCGAAGCGATGGAAAATAACAACAACAAAAAAAATCATCAACGATGAATGAAGAATTATATTTCATAATGACATACAATCCAGACCTCTTTCATGACTAGATCTGTAGTGAAGATCGCGGCCTGTTGACCCTCAACCACCTGCAGAAAACACTGAAACTTTTCCTGGTGAAAGGAAAGGATCCTGCTCTGCCAAGCAGCCAGTCCTGTCAGATCCATTTATAGACAGGCATACTGGACAGCTGCCTGCATGTCCAGGGGGGTCTTAGGACTGCCGACTAATTTCTTTTTCATTATAGCTGACTGATCAGAAGCCTCTGGTGGCACTCCCACTGATCTCCTACTCTTTATTAGTCAGTTATGTGGGTAAGTAAGCCAGTCATCGTTCAAAGGAGGCGTTTGAAGATACGGTTACGCCCGGCAATACAACATATTTCCATAAAATCTTTCAAAGTAGTAAGTTCTGCAAAAGTAAAGTGGACAGAAGTTTCCAGCTGAGATTCTTTTGATTAAGTTTTAAAGAGGTAGATTTCAGCTGGATAACTGCTACACCACACTCCAGCCCAGCACCTACTCTCCCTCTACCCACACCTTCTTCTTTCAACTTCTCTTTTTTATTTTTCTCACCTCAGTTTGAGGGAAGATGATATAGGGTGTATTATTCTGTGAAATATACTTCTGGTCCCACTGTTTTGGAACAGATCAGTGTATAGTGAGTTAGCTATTAGCATTTGGTGTTGTATAGACAACTCAAAATTATCCTAATATTGGGAGAGAAAAAAAAACGATAGTCTGCTGCCATTTCTTGCCTCATAAAAGTGCCTTTTCCCCTGATTTCTAAAATGGGATAGTGGATATTTATCTGCAACAGATGGATGTTGCATACGCTGGCCAGGTTAGTGAGCCCAAGCACAATAATTATCCTGTTTTTTTCCTTTTGTTTTTTCCTCCTATGAGATATTGACTAGTCCAGCTCTAAACTAATGGTTGCAGTTAAAGGTACACCAATGTAAGAGTGTAATATGATATGGGTGCAGTTCAGTCACAGTAAGCAATAGCTAGTAGCAGCAGATAAAGTGGAACCAACTAGAAGAATGTTTTAACTCAAACAAACAAAAGACCACTATCATTAACACTGGCCAAACTTACCAAATTACAATAATAGGTGTCTTGTTTTGTGAATTAAACACAGTAGGGGTCTGTATTTCTTATTCTTGTGTTCTATGAGGAGTCTTAGATGAAGCAAGCATGAATATCAAAACCTACATGTATTAGAAAGCGCCATGGCCAGCAGTGCAGTTTAAAGCTAATGAACTGGTTAATGTGACAATGGTGCTGAATAAAGGGAGTGAAAGATGCATCAATATGGGAGGCTTGCAGGCCAGGGACTGAGGGAGGAGAGATGGATTAGTGGTGACAGCTGCATGAGAGATTCAAGGATGAGCAGATAATACACAAGATGAGTGGATGAGAAACAAAGTCCTATGGGATATACAGTCCCAGACATAAGTTCACATGTATTTATAATGGGCATGTCTGTCATAGCATCAGTGGGCATTAATTCATTCTTTTAGCTGTTTCTCTTTGAGATTTTTAAAATGAACTAATTGGAAAAAAACATAGCTACGATGGTTTTAATTTATTGTGGATTTTCTAAAATCAAGACTAGGCAAGTTAATAGTTAATAGCGTATATCCGTAGCTCAAAGGTAGAAAAAATAGGTGAGCCATTCAATAACAAGAGCGATGAAAAAACTGTTGAATGCTTTGGTATGCTTTGTGTAATGGGAAGGAAGACTAACTCTAACCATTAGCAAGACAGTTAAAAACTAGGACAATAAGTTGTTCCAACAGAGCAAGAAACTCCACACTATCCTCAATAACATCATCTGACAACTTTACAGTAAGTTTAAAGTATCTCTTCAGGCCTATATCTAATCTCTGTTCATTAAAATTACATATTCATATATTCTTTTTATCATAAAAATAATCCTTTTATATGACTTTGATGCAGTCCTCCACTTATTATATTAACAATATGTAAATAAGCCCTGCCTAAATGTGCAACAGTTTATCTAGCTTATAGCGTGTTAAGAGTTTTTTTTTTTAAACAAACCAAAAAAAAACAAAAAAACATGCTATATCCATGTGTTAAAATAAGGCTGATAAAAAATGACCAGTAGCTTGTTCACCCTCAATGCTCTGATGTCTACAATGTATTCAGAACTTGTCCAGTAATTACTATTACCTTCTAGGCCCTAGAATGTAGTGGACAAATCTATCACTATAACAGTACTAAGGGATGGTGTTAGACTGTGCCCCGAGACTGTGCTGGAGTAAGATTTCTGATTAGGATGACTTTCTGAGGTAATTAGACTCCTTTTTTTATGTTGGACTACAGATGTCAGCCCCACACAGCAGGACTGACTGTGAGCTGCTTGCTATCTTTCAGAGATATAGAAATGAAAAAGGTTACTTTTTTTAAGAGTGGAAACATTAAAAACCATCTCCAGACTTTCTCGACAATAAGATACATTTTTTAAGAAAGTGACTAAAACCTGAAGCAAATTTTGGTAGTATGGAGGTTAGCATTGTTGTCTCACAAGGTTACTGGTTCGGTTGAGATTTGTCTGTGTGGAGTCTGTGCATGTGAAGGTTTTCAAACCTAAAAATATGCATGTCGTGTAAACTGATGTTTCTAAATTGACCCTAGGGGTGAATTTAAGTATGCTTCACCGTTGGTGACTTGTTCAGGGTATCTGCCCAACGCCAAGTGCCAACCGAAAGGGGCTCCAGATACTCTGCTACTCTCAACAGAATAAAATAAGAGTGAAAAAATAAATTGACTTGCTAAAAGGTTCTAAAAAGACAATAAATCTAGTCACAAAGTAGGAAAGTTGACAATGGGAAACAGAAGTGAAATCTGCCACGAGTAAAGATGACATGCAAGCTTAATGGCAAATTACTTCTACAGTAAAAAGAAATAATAATAATAATAATAATAATAATAATATCTGAATCCCAAAATTAAAAAGTAATTACCCTACAAACAAAGACCTTAACAGTTAAATGGTGACCAGTCCAACTCCATACACATCTAAACAGACCCAGAAATGGGTAAAGCAGATTAACATTAAGCTTGTGGAATGACTTTTCCTTCATTGCTGAAGGCAACTCAATCCAAAACCAAATCGTGTGTGCTTTTTGGCTTTGGTTTAAAATAGATAAAAAAATAAATAAAATAAAGATTACAAAAAAATAACAATTATGTCCCGAAAGAAGAGAGTCCCACATGCTGGAATATGATTGCACCAGAAGCTTGTTTTGAGCATCTGGTCAAGTTGCAACAAAGGAACTTTCAACCAACTGGGTTGGGTTTGCTTTTTTGAATCATAAAACATGATTCTTACCCTGTGTCTTATACTCTTACCCTTTCACAAAATTTACAATAAATTAAAAGTTATGCTTATTTTTTTTACATTAAAGATCTGTGTTGCGCAATAATAAATCATTCCAAACAAACAGAATCAACAAAAGCTCAATTTTCTCTTCAAACTAATGTCCTTGAATGTAATGTAGACTTACGACTGAAACTGTAAAACAGGAGAAAAGATTTGAATGGAGATAGGTTAATGACACGCTGTAATCTGAAATCTTGCCATTTTATAGGTTTATATTTTATATCTAGAAATATTTATATATCCTTTTAGGATTGAGATTGCGATAAAAAAAAAAATTCTTCAGAAGCCTCAAAGGTCAAATCAAAAACCTATCATCTTCAAAACAGTCATGCAGGCCGCTTTAAAATGAAAGATTTAAAAGATTTAATCTCTGATAGATTATCCCTATAAAGAAAGGTTAGACAGAAATGTCTGGTATAAAATGTCTTGGATCAAGATTGTTTTTCCAAGGAAAGAAAGCAGGAATGTCAAATTTTAAAAAGACTGCAGCACAGTATTATGTTAATTTCACACAAACTGAGATCTCTTAATATCTTTATACTACTTGGTTTGATTCAAATGTAAGAAATACAGAGATCTCAAACATCTGAGATAGCAATCATTTTTGTATCAGACATAATGCCTAGTAATTTGGCATCTAAAGCACTGTTAAAAACAACTAAACAGTATATATCAACATGAATACGATTCATCTTTTTCTACAGGCTTGAATTTGACATTTTCTCTTCAGAAGACAGTAAAGCATATTCTGATTTTCATCCCAAATACCCCAAAAGTCTCACTAACACAGGAACAGGCCCAGGCTTGTTGTCTTGGTTGTGATTTAAAGTTCTCTTTTCATTGATTTGACCTTTGAGTATCACTTCCTCTCATGACTGTTTTCTCCAACTTTTTCTATTTGACTCTGACTCTCACTCAGACTGATACTGTCAAAGATGACTGAGTCTGAATTAAACAAGTGGATGAGAAAAACAGCTTCCACTCTCAATTTATATCTTGCATGCTCAAAAAATCCTAACTCATGCACAAAAATATAAAAATGTTTTTTTCCCCCCGACAGCATCATCCTACTGGCAAATCAATCTTTTGAACCAATTTAAAAACAACGATTGCTTTTATTGCGAGCCTTTGCTTTTATCGACCATTGGAACGGCCAAATCCAACCGTTGTTTTGTGCCTTTTATCTGCTTTGGAGCCGTATCAATGCATTTTGTCATAATAATAATGTGCAAATTGCGCTGTTCAAATTTGTTTTTTGATGGAGAAATTGGGTAAAATAAGCACTTTGTAGATAAGTGTGGGGTTTGAACAGTATTTGCAAAAACATCAGAAGAGGGCAGAACGCGTATCAAAGTGCTGAATGCAAAAACGAATTTTAATGCACTTATAATAATGTAATCCTCTTATCAGAAACTTCCAAACATAAAGCGCGCCTGGTGACTTTTCTACTTCACATATCACCAATTTACTTTCTTACTTGAAGTGTCAAAGTAACCACCATGCTGAAGGTTAATTGATTTGCTTTTAGAATTAAACAGATTATGTCTTTTCACAGTTTTTGTTGTACTGTCAGCATCACCAACAAGCTCCCTTAATGACTACTCTGGATCTCAGCTACAGAAATAAAGCCTCTATAAAAAGAAAAAGTTGCTTTTACCTTCCTTGCTTGCTGAACACAGCTCATGTACTGTTTGGCCAGGCTGGAGCACTGCAGGGTCTGCTGTGGATTGTCTCTGTAGCATTGGAACACCTTGGCCTGCAGATCAGTGCACAAAGATGCCGTTTCCCGGGGCCTAGAAGTAGAACGTGGAGAGAAGGCTCAGAAACAGGGACGTCCTCAGTTATGCATGTTTAAGTAGTTTTTTTTTTTTTTACCTAATGAACAGGAAGACATACAAAAAGCACATGTGAAAGAAAGTGCAACTTCATGACTGAGCAACACGGTACGTCAATGAGGTGACGTGCTGCTTTTAGTTCACATGTACCAGTGGTTACAGCTATGGCGTAGCTGTCTTCTGAAAACTATAATTAAAATTATATAGGTTATATGCACAGCTGGGAATGGGAGAATTAAGTTACCGACACAAAGACATAGTCATGCCTGGTTTAAAGGTACAGTGTCCTCCAAGCTTCACCATTGTCCAGTCTCTTGTCTCAGCCTAGTAAGAACTACAACTTAATCTGATTTGGTAAATTAGACATTTCTCTGATCTACTGCAGGCACAGTTTTCTCATTAAAAGGCAAATATGGTTTATATTCCATCTTATTACAATAAAACTTATGTTGTGAAAAGGTCCCAATTTTTTAATGACTATAAGTAACACAATAAGTGAAACAATAATTCTCAAAAGAATCGTGTTTCTTAATGTCAACGTTCTGTCCGTTATTTGTCATTATAAGTCAGAGATGACAGACTGAGCCTAAACTAGATATCACCATTATAGAGGGACAGCAATAGGACAAGTAACAGACCTGAGTGGGTAAACAAAAAGAATAACCAGGTTAAATTTCCTGCAATTTCTATTAAAAGAACAGTTAATTCACTTTGATGTTTTACTTTTACTTTAGTATATGCACAGTAACTGGTTACTTTAATTAAGTGTAATACGTGCACCGATTTATCACTTTCACAGTGCCAATTTTATCATTTACATCTTAATTTATTATATATTTTATGTAAATACTTCTACTTTGCCAAAATCTTTACTCTTAATTCCTTCCCATTTAAACTTTTTCTTATGATTACTACTCATTATTATACCATAGCTCATTCTAATACTTGCACAGTCTGGGTAGTGGTTCAATTTACATTTCACTTCATATTGTATGTGTATAATAGAGCTAAATAAAAAGTTGTAACTTTTGGGCTTGTTATAAACTGGTGACAGGAGCACAAACAACTTCTGGTTCATGCCAATGAATCTTATTATAACCAAAAGTAATGGAAAAAGAAAAAAAAAGAAAAAGAAACAAAACTTGACATTGTGGTCTGTTTTAGTTGCAGTTGAACAAGTTGAGATAATTTCAAAGGCTGCAGAAAGAGATGAATTATGCATGAACAAAGCAGCTTAGGAGTCAATGTCAAACTTTCTCTTTTCATCTCATCTGTCTCACACATACAGTACATGTGTGCTGTCAAAAGCACACAATCATAGCCACACCTACAAAGACATAATGGCACATACACACATGCACAAACCCTCATGCAGGTAGTGAATACTAATCCTTTAACAGGGTAATCCTTGAGTGCTCTGTTGCTTGTGGTAATTTACCAACTGTTGGGACAGAACTTATAACTGGAGGGACTGGGTTATGGATAAACACTGTCATGCACTGTATTACAAACACACACACAGGTAGACAGAAATATAACCTATCACTCTATCATGCCCCTGCCACAGTCTTTGGAGGCCTCCCATCTCGACGTGAAACAAGCAGATAACGCGACCTGTTACTGTTTCACTGATGCAACCGTCTATGCAAGTCACTGTTGAGGAGTTACAGCTTTTAATGCTCATTAATATGCACTTTGCAGTTTCAAAACTAGCACCTCATAGCAAAGAAAAAAGGCAGGGATTTTTTCTAGAGCAAGATACTTCAATCTCCACCCAGCCACATGGTGATAATACAAACATGCAGGTATTTGCATTAGTCCCAGATTATGGTGTTACAATTAACAGTAGGGAAATTCTGCTGATTCCACTGTCAAATCTCACACTCAATCCTTCATCTTCCTTAACATATATTACTAGATATCCCTATAACACTTTTCACTGCATTTTGTATAACAGTGTTTCTGTTCCTCCATGTGCCAGAAGAGGAAGACTGCAGCTGGTTGCCAGGCTTCATGATGGTGAGCCAGCCCTGATCCATGCTGTAGTGGAACCCCACCTGACTCGTTCCACTGTCCAACATGTTTGCTGGAACTTGGAAATTCTGCCTTTAGATTTTGTGCACATTAAATCAATGGTTCTCAAAATGGGGTCCCAGACCCTCCAAGGGAGTCACCAAAGAATACACCATCTGGCACCATGATCCTGTTTATTTTAACCTTACAATAGCTGTAATAAAATCTTTTAGGCAAAATGGCAAAAGCATGAAATAGAAGAGGCCAGAGCAGCTCAAGATATAGAATAAAACAGATGAGAATGTTGGTGCATGGTAACAAATGGGAAAAATATAAAATAAATTAAAGTAATGTTATTTAATAGCATAAAACTGAATAGAATATCACAATAAAACAATTTCACCTCAGGGTAAAACATTTCTGCGGAAGGCTAGGTGATTAATATAGTTTGTTTTGCTGTTTGTTGATAGGATTACTCACCTATGGACACCTATGGATACCTATAGGTCCAAGTCTAAAGTGAGTAACTTCTGAAGTCAATGTGGATCTGGAACCAGGATTTATTTATTCATTCTTGGCAAAGGTATGCAGTCTCTGACTGCTCTTATTCAGATGTCTTGGGGGCCTCAATCATGTCACATGAACTTCATGGGCAGACCGATGTTAAGTCCTAATTCATGACGATATTTGTTATGTGCTTGACTGGTGAGACTATTTCCCCATCTGTTGTTTCCAATAATTACGAATTACCTTTAAACACGTATTTTTCATGCTTTCTGACTCTAAACAAGACCTCAGATAGAATTTTGTCTCAAGGTTTCTGAAGCGCCGACAGCATCAGAACTTCTCGTAAAAGATCAGTTTCAATTTAATTGTCGCGAAAATCTGGAGATAGTTCTTACTGTTTCCATTCTTCAAAGAAAATGCACAGCAGGCTCATTTCCATTACTTGGAAAAACAGGGCTATTTAGAAACTTTAAGGATGAGGACACAAATACAACTAACTGCCTGGGCCTTGTATGAGAGGTGTCGTCATGTACTTGTTTTCAGCCAGGTTATCCTAATTCTTTATATTCCATGAAGGATAAAACCGCTGATCATTACTTCAAAATGGACTCACAACAGGCATTTCCATCCATCCATTTTCTGTACCGCTTAATCCATGCAGAGTCGCGGTTGGGCTGGAGCCTATCCCAGCAAGTATCAGGCGAGAGGCAGGGTACACCCTGGACAGGTCACAGGCATTTCCATTTGCCCTAATATGCATGAAGTATTTTTTTAAAAAGGCCCTCAAGCAGGAAAGTTCCCTGAAATGTTGCTGTTTCCATCAACTTTTAAAAGGCACATAATAGATGAAGCTGAAAACATGAGCACTGTGTCACCTGCTGACAGAGCTTTACATAAAGGTCTAATGAACTTTAAATTTTAGGTGCATATAATGACCTGGAGAACAGACAGAGGGAGGAAGAAACGGTGTTTAATTTGATAAGGAGGTACATGTTCCTTCATGTCAAATAAAGAGTCAAAGCTGACCACTTTACATTCACGTACACAATTACATAGATGCAGAAGCTGGTACACTCACACACACACACACACACACACACACACACATACACAGCTGCCCTCATGCCATCCCCGAAAGCAATTACAGAATCATGCCTTCTTCACATATGAATGAGCTCAGTAGTTCCTGCCTTCACTGACAATACACTATAAGACTGTGTGTGTGTGTGTGTGTGTGTGTGTGTGTGTGTGTGTGTGTGTGTGTGCCTGTGATCAGTGCTTTGAAAATCCACAGCATGTGTGTGTGCATGAGATAAACTGTGCACACAAATAAGCGAGTGGGAGACATTTCTCAGCCCTGGTACGGCCATTGTGTGGTCTAGGTGTGTGCGGCTGTGTGCGCTTGCGTGTGCAGTGGAGGGTAGAGCGGCAGGATTAAACAAATCACTGGTGTAGAGAATATTCATGAAAAGAGAAGTGAATACAACCTGAGAGAGAGAAAGAGAGAGAATGTGACAGTGATGTATTAAATGATGAATAACCCTTGCAGCTTGCATGGACAAACAGTAACCCATGGCAACTATTGCAATATGCGTTTTACCTCTGCTTCATCACATTGTGCAATGCCACTTGATGCACATGAGGTTATCCACCATTCACCAAATGTTTGTGAATGTTAGCTCATCGGTCATTCTGATGGGACGCTGCTAAGTTACTCTCAGGGTCTTAACTGTATAATTCACTGGCTGATGTTCAAGAGAGGAAAAGGACGATGGATATACTCACTGATGTGTTGGATTTAGTTTTATTAAAATATTAAAAAGTCTTAAGATACAGGACTTAGTATTTTAAGAGCACTGCTCCTTGTTCAGATTAAAAAGGACATCATAACTGAAACGAGTGGGTTTGGAGGCCCTTGAAGATTTGTATTGTACTGAAAATGAAGACGGTGTTGTGTTAAAATCAGCCGACAAAAGTTTCAATCGCACGATTACAATTATATGAATGGTCGATCTTTGACTTTGGACCTCGACAATAGGGCTGCATTCTGAATTACTCCCTAAGAACAGGAGATAACAGCAACAATAGCCTCAAGGTATTAATCCAAACTAGGGAGGAAAAAAGAAAAGAAAACCTAATTCTTTTTTCTATTCAACACAAGAAACTTTCTGATAGCAGGAGTGTTTTAATAATGGAATCTGAAGCAGAAAATTGCCTCAGCTAATCTGCACCAACTCCCTCGTTTGACTGAAATTAAAGGTGAGCTCTTATTAGAAAAACATTAGTCGGCCCAGCTAGTTTGATAGGTAACTTTTGTGGGGAAAAGAAGCAAAACAACAGTCAAATTGCTTCCTGCTGATGAATTTTTTTGCATAGATGCGTGCAGATTTGAGGGGTAAAGATTAGACTGGAATCGTTAAAAGTTTCTCATTATTTTTTGTCTCACCTTTGTAGTGTGCGGCTTTTATGAAGAGAGCTGAAGCTCTGCGTTGCTGCAATGCATGACATTGGGGAATAAAGCAATAAGAAGAAAAAGAAAAAGATCGAAGGGGTGTAGCATTTTATTATTCTCTAAGATGACATTGTTTATGTTGGTGTGTGTGTGTGTGTGTGTGTGTGTGTGTG
>JAOXYM010000003.1:29809873-29824103 GCA_028567055.1 Leptatherina wallacei | reverse complement strand
AAATGTTAAGAATTGATTGAAAGTAAGTTTAAGGGAGAATGGATAACCAAATATACCAGGTGATGACTCCTTTAAAACAACTGATTAGATCATAATGCAAGCCACAGGCGACACTAATGCCTGGTTCAGACTACACGATTTTCTTCGTCGTTCACGACGGTCATATGTCAGATTAACCGTCATAGATGTCATAAATTTGCTCAGTGTCGTGTGCCTGTGAGTGGCCACACTACAAAAACGGCCCCTGATCATCCCATGTTGTCCAGCGCCTTCCGAGCGCACAAGACAGGAGAAGGGACAAAGCAGCTGTCAATCATGGCAACAAACGCACTTTGGGTGAGAGTGGCTGTCCTCTGCTCTGAGAGAGCAAAGAGGGAGAGGGGAAAAAAAGACTGCATACTCGTTCTAAGGTGGCGGGGGGTGGGCGTTATGCACTCTGTATTCCTATTGGTCAACATGTAGGAACTTGTCGTAGGACTAAAAAAAATTCCGACAAGCTAGATTTTCTGTGTCGTGATCGTGAGGCGTCCCTGATGCCGGATCGCCGGTCTTTCATTATGTCACTCTACACTGGGTAAAGACGCTGGTTCTGCGACCCGACATCCCATAATCGGGCACGACAGTGAACGTTTGTCTGCGACGTGTCTATCGGGTCAAAATCGGGCTGAATTTGTGTAATCTGAGACAGGGTTTGAGGCTAGTCCCGGACTAAAATGGCTTAGGGGGCTGACTTAACTCAAAGTCACTTGCAGAGACTTGGCTTAAATAAGTCCCACTTTTGGCTTATTCTGGATTAAACTAAAACAGTTGCAAGAATTATGATTTAGAGCTAATCTAAGACTAAGTTGACTCTTAAACTAATCCTTCAAAGGGGAAGGTTTAACTTCTTCTTAGAAATGTTTGCTGGGGAGTATGAATGAAATCATTTGCACTGCAGAGGCCTGAGACAAGACTGCTTGCAGAGAAGAAGACTCCACGGATTTAGTTTGGTTAAATAACTTTTGCAGACCACTTTAGTATGTACAAAGGAAATGTTTTAGAGCTCATATCTCTGCTTGAACAATGACCAAAAAGGACCTGCACTCAGAGATGTTTTCCCATTGCAGCACTTCAGTTAGATAAAGAGCACTCACATATGGAAGGTATTGTTTTTGTTATTATTGTTTGCTATTTGATTGTATTTGTTAATTACCAAATAAAAACTGCTTGACTGAAGACTTAACCAAGGCTCGTTTTAAATGTTTGGAGTCATTAAAAAACACTCGTGAATATTTGAATTGAAAATAAAAGTATTTTTACCCTTCATATCATCTATCATGATGGTTAATCACAGTTGTCTCATTAGTGTTTCTTTTCTGCATCTTAGCTCTCTGTTCCAACTTCATGTTCAATTCAACTTGCAGAATTTATTGTCATTTCATGCTCTTCTTGCAGATATTTACATTTTTGCTCATAACATCTTTTGCCTAACTATTCAAGGGGTTTGGTCAATTTTTTGGGTCTCATCGAGAGATGATGGTGACGTTGCAGGAATGGAGGAAAAACATTCTCTTTGGGCTGCATCTCAACACCTGTTTTCCTTTCCTCTGGGGAAAAAAATCTGTATTATTAGACGTACAACTAAATCATTTCCCAAAAAATTATATTTTAAATTACAATAATAATTAAAAAACAGACACAAGAGATTACTATAGAAAAGAAATAAGTATCTTATTTTTCTGGTATAATTAACCTGCTATTTATCTTTCTTTATCTCTTCATCAGCTCTGTTTAAATGGTCATCATCAGGTAGACCATCAGGAGGTTGCTGGTTGCTTTTGTTTTGCTCTAAACTCCGTCTCTGAAACCGACCCTTAACGTTTCAGCTTTGTTTTGCATCCATGCACATGAGCTGTGTCAGTCACCATTTAACTTTTAAGTGGCCATTTATTTTCACTCAACTGATTTCAGCAACAGGTATGAAAGAATAAAAGGGAGGGGGGAAAAGGCAGGGAATGGGAGAGAAGGCATGAAAGGATAGGCAGATGAATGAAGTGTTGGACTGCAAAATGAAGGAAGAGAAGCTGAGAGATGGATGCCACCTCAAGATAGACAGTCTGTTTAATGCACAGTCCATATAGCCTCTTTATCTCACCCACTCAGTCCCCCTCTTTCTCACTCCCTCATCCACATGCAGGTCAGCAACGAGAAAGTGAAGGGTGGAAAAAATAAAAGATAGAAAAAGGGACTGTGGCGGCAAGCAGGGAAAGATAGAGCATCCTGCCCTCTTCTGCCAATCAGTCTCTTCCGTCAAGCATTGCAGCGTTTGCTGCTTGCTGCGAGTCGCGCAAAGGTCCTTCCATTTAGCTTGACTATGTAAAAGGTTTTCTCAAAGGCCTAAAGGAGGTGAGTGCTTGGGACCAGATAAGGTCCCCCATCTGCCTGATGGGACCTGCCTCAGGGAGGGAGAGCTGGAGTGGAGGGGTGGAGACCCAAAGAATGTGTAGCGAATACTTGAGGAGAGAGGTGTGGGTGTAAGCAGAGACAGAGGAAAAGGGTGAAGGAGTGCATCATTTTTTACATCATTTTTTTCCCTCTTTCTGTTCCACTTTGAAATTTCACTATGATGCTTTTTACACTCTCTTGTTGCATCTGTACACCCCTAAAATATACAGTTGCTTTTTTTCAAAAATTGTTCCTCAAAGTCTTTTTGACATTCTTCACAAATTTACTCTATAAAGCTTTGTCAAACCACAGCACATGTGGCTTTTACACAGGGCAAAATATCAGCAGTGCATTAGCGCTCAGGTTCAGGGAACGTGGGATGTTATTTCTTAAAAGCACCAAACAAGATGCTTTTACCTTTTCTTTCTGTTTTTCTAAAAAACATGACTGTGATGGCTGAAAAAGGACATGGTGATGAGAAAAGCATGGTACATGTTATTAGTCAGCTGAGGCTGCCTGAGAAGTCTTTCTTGAGTGCTAGTCCATCAACAGCAAGTCCTGACTCTCATCTGCCTGCTGAGACTTTCAATTTATTTACATTTTGAAAATGTAATGTGGGGTTGACATTTCAAATACAGAGAACACTGAGCTGCATTTCAACAAGATTTTAATCTCCAAGCTGAGTGAGTAATAGGTCACTATAAGATTTGTTTTGCTATTCCTACTGTGAGAAGACTTTTTTGGTAATGCCTTCTGTTTCTAATCAAAGCTTTTGCTGATCAAACAATGGGAATAATTAAAGTAAAAGAAGGATTTTTTTTTTTTACTTAACCCTAGAACACTAACGTTGTGTACTCTACCCATTCAAAACCAATGTAGCATGGGTGAAATATACCCACCTTTAGTGTTCTAGGGTTAAGCTCATGTCATCTCTTCGTACATGTCACATACCATTGCCTGAATATTTGCAAACGCTGAGCTGATAAACAAGTAATGCAATCAACAAATCAATGCATGCTTAAGGTCTGCTGATTTACTTTTAATGGTTTGTATCTTCATAAAATTAGAAAAGGGTCTTTACCTTTTTCTCCAGTATTTCTAACTGCTCTTTGTAGAAACTGGATATTGCAGCCAGCTCCTTTTCTTTCCTGTCCAGCTGTCTGGCCTGTAAAAGAAAGTGATGGACAGAGAGGGAGAGAAAGTGGACATAAGGATGAAAGCAAATAACAAAAACTAATCCAAATTTTAAAAAAGGACAAAACCTGTTGTCAACATTCTTTACACTGAAGGATGATAATGCCACATAAATTATCTGTGCAGGGAAATGAAGGGATGAGGTAAATGCATTTTTAACCATGCTTAAATTGACATGTAATGCACTAAAACATATTATCCGCCTTTACAGATTCACAAACCAGCCACAGGTAAAAGTAGAGGTGATGAAGAAACAAGGCAACATGTTAAATGGCAGAAGTCTTATTTCTAATTAACTGGAAATATAAACCAAGAAAAAACTGTGAACTTACATCTTAGTTATTAGTCATAACAGAACATAACAGAGTATCAATCAAATCCATATTCAAGTCGAGCAGAAACCACAGTGCACTTTTACTTAAATGGCACCTTATAACAGTTATATCATAATTCCATACTTGCTCACATGCACATGGTCACTTGATACAATTGTTATCCAATATTACAGTATTTGAAGGTACTTGCAAACTCAGATCCACAGCAGTTACTGCAACTGTTTCCACCACTGTGCAATCAGATTGGAAGCACACCACTGAGTTTCTGTTACAAGCTTAGCTACAGGGTGCATTAGATAAATCCTTTCACCAACAGTGAGCAAACAAAATATTAGGGAAAAAAACCCCAACATTTTTAACAATGGATCTAAGCCCTATGCAAAGTAAATATATTAATATCTATCCCAGAGATGTGGTATTCATGCATACTGAGTAGTCAGTGGACAAATCATATCATATCATAGTTATATATTGCTTGGTTAAAATGATGCAATAATGCAGTTAAGTAACACTCAGAAATGCTATTTGATGTCGTGTCGACATAATGTAACAAAACTTACAAAACTACTGTGGTGCATTGAGACTGGCACAGCTGTGGCAGGAGCTGAAATGGCGTTGCTGGCATTAGGATGAGGTGAAAGTCTTTAATAAGCCCGCTGAGCCAAGGTTTGACAGGCAGCAAGATGGCAGATTGGCTGTAGGAAGGCCCACAGTTTTGGGCCACGGCGAAGCAGCATGCAAGCAGAGGAGGACAGAAGACAGATGTCAAAAAGGGACACTGTGAAAATAAGCCAGCACTTTAAGCTTGAAGACAGGCATGTGCATGCACTAGTGGTGTTAAACAAAGAATCCATGTTATGGGATGTTTCGGCAGAGATGAGATGTGACTTTTTTTGATAGAGGGATCTTGTTAAAGTATGAAATTATTATTACATTATTTCTCTTTTTGTGTATAATGAATGCAATGAAGCAGAATTTTACAAATAAATATGATCAAAATGACATAATAAAGAGACAGAAAATCTGTAGCAGAGTTTCATGCACAAAAAAGAAAGTGTTAGACAGCATTAACAAAAGACTTGTACTGTACTCGGAAGTAGCTGAACCAAAGTTAGAAAGCACATGAGGTAGCCGACTGTCACTAATGAGGCTAACTTATATTCAGTTCACAGTAAAGTGATCCTTTACCATGCTACCATCTCTGTGCTCCGTATGATTTTTCATTACTTGTTCATCTCGTTTTAGTTTGTTAAATCATATCAGAGGAAAAGAACTTAAATAAATTGAACAGGGCTGAGAGCATAAAAACAAGAGCCAAGATTTATAAGACCATGAAAGTTTGTTGTATGGATGTTCACAGTCGTGCTTGTAAATAAAGTTGTGAAAAACATAACATGCTTTCTATTTTGAAAAACACATTTTCTTAACTTAGCTTACTCAAAATAGAATGCTAAACTGAGCTGAATTGAATTGCTTCATGAAAACCCTTGTGGGCTATTTAAGGATTTTAGTGTTTACATATTTTTTTGTCAACATGAAGGATCAAAGAGGATCCTCAACGGCTATGAAATCTGAAAAGCATATGATGGGAATATTGCAACATCTTACAAATGCATATTTAAAAATGCTATGCACAGGGTGATTGAATTCTCCTCAGCATGCATACATGCAGCCTGTCAAGGTTGAAATACAGGATGCATGCCTGCATTTTAAACTGAATGCCAGTCAAGAAGGACACTCGTGGACACACATAATTTCAAACCAATATGAGTAATAATAAAGCAGAGCTACAACAATATGAACATGATATGGTGCATGAACACAATCAAGCTAGCTCCAGGTGACAGTAAAAGACAGCAATTGGACCTGGATTTATGTAGCACAGGAATAAAAAGCGCCTGTAACTTGAAAGGGATTTTTTTTACTTTTTATTTTTTTAAATCACAGACGTGTACAGATCTGGTAGAATTATGATTGATTAATGTACCAAAAGTTGTGCATTAGTGAGACTGACATAGATGGGATGCAACAGCATCTTCCCAGACTGATCTCCCTTACTTCCTTACTGATATGGCAGACAAACACAGGCAGACTCACACACTTACACTGATTGACATTACATTCATTGTAAACCAGTGTAATCTTATCCTAACTCAACAGACGCATGCATCCCCAAAGAGCACATCTTTAAATCCCTATACTGCACTCACTGCACTTCTCCTTTCTACAGCGGCTGTTTGATGCTTAGGGGATGTGTGTCTATGTGTGTTTGCATGTAAAATCACCTCTGCCAGCAGCACAGATGATGTGTAATTTTCTAGCTGAATACCTCCCAAAGTGTTGTTGTGTGGAATGGTGGCGGCAGCACACTTGCAGTGCTTTAAGGCACAATGGAAACATGACATTTGAATAGAGAAGAGAGACTGAGAAAGAGAAAGAAAAGCAAAACTAAGAAGGGAAATGTTATTGTTGCTTACCCACACATCCAAATCTGCTGGCTGGGAAAGATATGAAGAACAGTGGTTAGATAGATGGCAGACGGTAGGCAGAAAGGTGGAAGAAAAAGAAGAATATAAAGGGGAGGGCTTGTATATGATGGAGGTAATGAGGGTAGGAAAGGAAACAATAAATTAAGGAGAGTGTCAGCCAGAAATTATTTGTGTCTTTGTATACCTGTATGTTTTTCACTTAGCTGAACAACACTTCAGTCTACCTAAAATTTAGCATGTGAACCACTGCAAAGTCAAGGAAGTGTCTTGTGAAGTCATTTGAATAAGTGGTTATCACACACTCATTGGCTCAAAATTGTGAAAGAGTGGTTCAGGAAGCTTGAGGTGTCATTTTGCCACATGGATAGACCACCAATGAAAATAACTGGGATGTGCTGGAAGAGAAAGATCCAACTCTCATCATCACTGATTGATTAAAAGTGAATGCAACACCTTAAGGAAGTGTATGTTTATCAATATGATGCCATGGTGAATGTATGCCAAAAAAAAAAAAAATCACAAGTAAAGGTACTCCAGCAAAATACTAGAATGTATCTAGTTTTTGGCCAGTTTGTGTAATTTGGGTAGAAGTTGTTTAACATGGCCTTGGAAGACAACTGGATTCGCACAAGATTTGCCTGATTACAATCACAAAAAATAAAAAATTTCCAGGGCTTTAGGTGTATCACTGTAGCATTGACTCCTGTATGAGATCAGCTTTCACATTGCAGATTGTTCTTGTTTGAGTTCCATGTGAGCACACTGTTATTATTATTCGATTTCATTCTCATGTTCTCTTTGGATACGTTTAGACCAGAGAAGTACCTGGTTATGGTTAGAAAACAGTTTAGCTTAAAATACAGCTTTTTAAAACCTAGTGTGTTTCTGATAAAGTGTCAACATGTGACACATTACACATGCTGACACCATATGACACAATGTGCAATCATTAAATTAGTTTTAACAAATAAAAAAGGATTTTTATAAACATATATATATATATACTCAAAAAGTCTGATTTAGATCCATTTTTAATCTATATTAATGCAGTCAGTCTACTTAATGATAAATGTCATAATCAATCAACAATACACAGGCCAAACCTTCAAAATCAGACGGTAAAGATCAAAGACTTTCTTTTTTAACTAAGATAAAACATGCCAAAAAAATGATATTTTGCTCTGTCAGCATCTAAATCAATCGCTTATCAGATCAAGTGATAAGCCTAACATTTCCCATCATACCCTGAGGGAGTGCAGACAGTAACAGAAAGAACAACTGTGGCGCCTGCCTCAGAAACTCGCAGCTGTTTTGATCTTGTGTGGCTTCTGTTGCCAATGTGCCCATGAAGCCAGAGCAAGCCGGGATCAAGTTGGACACAAATCTAATCACTGGTTATCGTTTCTGCGCAGGCCAGGCTTCTCACAAACAAGCCTGGTTTCCACAGGCAACTTCTCAGATGGTTCCTTGTAACAAATCATCTGGCGGGTGAGGTAACTGATTTAATAACAGCATGTTTTCACAGATCTCTTCAATGGGCCTCCATCATTAGACTTCACAGTGTGTTCATGAGATGAAAAGATGCAGCCTTGGGTGTTGACATATGACTACAACTTTAATAACAGTTTGTTCCGATTCCACAGACTGTGCTCTTGAATAAGTGTTGATAACAGATCAACTTTGTTTTCAATTCATTAAGTCTATCTTTAGTGAAAATGAGTGCCTTCATAAAAGTTTAAAAACATTTATAAAGGTGAGTAATAACATTTAAAAGATTTTAAATGTTACTGTATAGCTGTGTACTTCATGTTTGTTGCCTACCTTACACCTCTTAGTGGTGTGCCCCACTACAACTGCTTATGGTCTATAAATCATCATTTACAGACTTTGGAGTCTTGAATGTAGTCATAAATTATTATTTAACCACATATGCTAGAATATCACCAAATCAAATAATTTTTATAAGGACACATAGGATGGCATATTCAGGCTTTCCTGTCCTACCAAGTGCTCCCAGCCTGGTATTAGACACAGAACAGAGAGGGACATATCAGAGCAGTAGGTGGCTCTAATGTTGCCATGCCTCATAAAAACACCATTCAGTTAAATGAGGTGAACTCACAAAGCCAGTTGCTGCAGAATCCATGTGTGGTTTTGGGTAATCTGTGTAACGGATACAGTTGACACCATCTGTTAAACCTCCCTTCTTTTCAATGGCTGGCCCGAAACTGGAAATGTGTCTGAGTGTGTCCGTGTGGATGTGTGTGGAGATGGGGACCCCTACAGAGTGCTCACTGGAGCGTGGAGGTCCCATTTCCATAGATGAAAGACTTTAGAAGAGAGGTGAAGGAGCTTGTTGTGATACAGACGCAGATAAACACACACCCAGGCAGTCTGGTGCAGTCCATGGCCCATAGCAGACAATGGCCTTTCAGGTACATCCACTCACTGTTTTTGTGCCTCCGAGCTCCCTGATGACCAGCAGTCCACAGCCTCAGAGTGAAAATTAAGAGTCTAAATCAACTGTGCAAGCAAAAACACAGCCAGGAATGTAAGGCAATTAGACTAAGGCTCATTCCCCTGGATTTTTCAAATTCATTAAGCTTGTGCATGTAGTATTAAAACATTGTTGTATTAATTGTTAAAGCTGGTGAAACATAAATAAGACTAAAGACTACTGGTTTAATGTTGTTTAGAGAGTATGAATTAAAGTTGAGACCAATAGTTTTACCATTTTCCAAATAAATGAGTGTGGATAGATGAAACTATAATAACTGCATCAAAACTGTCCACTTGTCTGTAAAACAACAGAAACCAAATAATGAATAGTGGACCCAGGACAGTTTATGTTGACAGTGATATTTTCGAAGCCACCATCCATACCAAATTCACCAGCACTGCCCCCATTTTCCTCAACCAATATCTAAGGCATATGGACCATCTCTTTTCCCTTTGTCTGAAGGCAACAAGTATGCTTCAGAATTGGTCAGCTGTGCAGCTGCAAAAATGGAGCCATTGTTTGCTCTTCTAACACAGGGTTCCCCAATCTAGGATCCCGCAAAGAGCACAGGGGGTCCCTGTGGCTTTGACTATTCAGAGCCAGCGTGATTTAAATGGAGCCTGAAAACACTAACTTGACATCATTTTATTAATGAGACTGTCTGAGAAATGCCACAGTGCAGGATATGATTCGTCCTTATTGTGAAGAAAGAAAGAAAAAAAAAGTAAGGCTTCATGTTGGTAAATACCTAAACGTTGGTTTCATCAAAAGAAAAGAGTCAGCCAAACCAAGAATGGTTTCAACTCAGGGCAGGTGGGGGGGGGGTTCACAGCTTTTTGGTATTATACGATCTTTTTCTTCTATTCAGACAAGTAGTATGACGCTGTAACATACCTTACGTACGTCATACTACTTGTCTGAATAGAAGAAAAAGATCGTATAATTTAAGATAAGAAGACAAAATGAAAATCTTTGAGCCATCTTTTTGGTAGTTGTATGACGGGGGTCCTCAGGGAAAACAGCTCTAAACACTGTTCTAACACACTGTTTTTATATTCTTGTCCCAAAAATGTACATGTCTTTTTAATTAAGAGTCTGAAAATGCTTGAAATATTCAAACAATAGCTCACCTCATTCATTACAGTGAATTATGGTATTTAGTAGAGGTGGACTAAGCTTTACCACTTTAAAACAACCTTTCAATAAATTTCTTTATTTAATTACACTAAATTGGAGCTAGAGTCAAGCCACAGATTCATTCATGCATATCATCAGAACAAAAAAACCTACTATATCTACAAATCAAATTTTTAGGTGAAATGGGGCAAAAAAATTACCAGCCTAAAGAAATGAATGGTCCTCCTTCTATAACCACACCAATTTCATGGGTCTCAATGTATTTGATTATGTATGCTTAGTTGATTATGTTTGCTGCGTGTACCACGCAGGTCACCAGATGCACCAGCTTGGCAACGCTTCATGCTTGATTTAGACTCGAAATCTTAACCATCCAGCAACACAGTGTGTTTGTGCCTGTGTCTCTGTGGAAAAGGAGAATGTGACACTTCAACAAAACCATGTGCATATGTGTGTGTGTGTGTGTGTGCACGACAGGATGAGACCTTTTGGTCTCCAACACCACCTCACATGGTGAGAAACGCTGCCTTAGAAATCAATTATGTAAATACTAACTTATGCAAATGGCACATTTGAATAAATCTGTGTTTGGGGAGAAAAGATTTTGGTGTGGTTTTATACTTGGAGTCAGGAGAGAGAGAGAGAGAGACAGAGAGAGAGAGAGAGATGAGAGTAGAGGGCTAAAATGAGGATTAGTCTGGAGAATGTCACTGGCAAACACTGTGCGCAGTTAAACTCCTGATTTGGCTTTTTAATTAGGGAGAAAGAGGTGGGGAGAAAGGGAGAAAGACACAAATGCAGACAGAGAGGAGAAAAACACAGCTAATTCACTGACAGGGTTCCAGGTTTCCTCTTATCACATCTCAGTGGGAATAAGAAAGGTAAGCACATTCATCATGTGTGCCCATCACAAATACAACTGATACAGCTGAGTGCTTTCGCAACCTTTCATTTGGTCAAATAAGTGTGTTTTTACCTTTTTCTCTAAAAGGCATGCTGAACGATGTGCGGCGACATGTTCTCCTGCACACATACACAGTGAAGCATAACTCCAATACAAAGACAGGTTGTGGTAATATTTAGCTCAGACGCACACAAAAAAACGGAAGAACACTTGATTTACCGTAATGATAAGACGCAGGATAAAGCCGTTAATCTCTTCTCCTTATTGAAAGGAAGATGCATCTTCACTACATTTATATTATTGACAATCTTTGGTTCACTGCTTATCTTCCACTGGCATAAACTGCCACAACAACAATCAATGAAATCCTGAGATTTTTCTTTTATTTACTGGTAGAATGTGAGCTTCCCCAACTCATCAACACTTAATGCCAACTTGCACCATTACCCACTCTCTGACAGACATACAGACAAAAAGATTGGCCTCCTTGAGAGTAACACACCCCACAGATGAATACATGTCAACTCCTTTGCACCCTTTGCTTACTGACGCACACGTCTATATTAAAACCTCTCACTGGAGCCTCTTTCGACACAAGATGAATCGTGATGCGGACTCAGACAATTCTGTATCAACAGTGAAACAAATTAATTAGAAGTTATAATGTGCGCTCGTTAATGTGTGATTTTCCAGCCTTGGGGGAAATAATAAAGTTGCAGTGTTAAGTTGTTACGCTATGTAAAACTGCTGTAATGTGCCTGTGGAAAACAGCTCAGTAGTAGTAAGTGATGATTTAAGATTGTAGCGTGTTGAAAGCAGACATCTGGGTGTTTTTGAAGGAAAGCAAAAATTAGATAAGAGATATGTGGTGTATAAAAACTTGCTCACAAAAAATCACATACCTTAATAGTACAAATCGTATGAGGAACCACGTTAGTTATTATCAGGAAGTCAGCACGTACCGGTGCTGATTGCACATTGCTTTTATGTATGGATGAAAGTATGCACAGCAGCTGCTATCATAAGGAAAAAGCCCCCCGCCCATCACCTGCCACCCCATAACCCTATCATCCCCTGCGACACATAAAGTCACCAAAGATATTTACTAGTGTATCTGAACATGCAAGCGTTTCCATTTTGATCCTCTTTTTGGTTACAGTTGTTCGACAACACAAAATGCATGGCCTCTTGCAGGAGAACGGGACAACTGTTGAAGTGTATAAGCATTCATCATCACACTAACGCCTGTGGGTGATATATGCGTCTACATGCACCCACAAGAAAAAGGATACACATGAACACCCACGTAAGCAGGCACACATGGTGCAACAAAAATACCGAATGCATGAATTGGTTAGTCTAGCTGTTTGCTCATTAAATGTGCGTTTTCCTCACATAACCATGAGAGATTTGATGAATTAACACTTCATCGTCAGCCTGCTTTGCCACCACAGACAGTCACAGAAGCAGAGAACAAAAAAAAAAAAGACACTACCAGGGAGACAGCGGCAAAAAGGATACTGAAACAGGGATGTGGTTTCAAAAAGAGAAACAAAATTAGAGATTATTTTGATTCTTTTAGAGATGCAGTTTGAAATTTTTGTTAAACACACAGCTGTAAGATGGATGCAGCATTGTAAAGTGATCACTTGTGATAATAATGCGCAACTATAAAATTTACCATTTAAAACAAATTGTTTTGTATTTTAAATAGAATTTATGATTTAATCTTACGATCCAAAAAAGAAGATAATGCAAATCAAACAACCTGCTTTCATTTCTGACTGATAAATGCAACACACTATTCCCGATATGAAAAACCTGTGACCCACAGTTTGATTGTTCACACATGAATAATTGTGCACCTCTATGAGAAGCATTGTCTTGGAAAGATTACTTTTCCTTTGGATAATAAGTCTTGTCCAGCTGTCTCATTACATCACAACTGCTCTCCGAGGAGAGAGGTATTTTGCTCCCACACATTTGTCCTTTGAACCGACAGGATTTGTGCTTGACGCTCTCTTGCTGCTCTGCACCGATCAAATCTCCCCATTCGGTGAACGCTCTGCTCGTCAGCAATTACCATTGCTCAAGACGATGGGGGAGCTCTGTAAGTGTGTGAGAGAGCGTGCACAAAGGGCTTAGCTGCTTTAACATGCAGAAAAGATGTCAAGTCTGTGATAACACTGGCTGATAACATGTGGTAGAGACGTGCGTTAATGTGTGCGTCTGAATCACCGCTGCATGGTTTAGTCAGTTTCTATGAAGGACTTTATATCTTTGTGTGCCCTCGTGTGTGTTCCTTCATGAGATGTCATACACAAAAACCCAATGCTCATTACTATGGTGAAGGTTTATGGTCAGACAATCACTTTCAACAACCCCCCCACTAATTTCTTAAGTTGTTTTTATAATTCATTATTTTATTTCTTAATCCATTTTCTCCTTTCCCATTCATTGTCATCCCTTCTCTCTTCCCACTACAATCACACTTGTATTTCCAAGTAATCTCCCGAGCAACCATGTGCAAATGTCTGCTAAAACCAAGGGATCTGGGATTATCTTCAACATGCATGGTCATTCTGGTTCAAGAAAGAAAAGTCCATCACAAGATTACAGAAATTTAGCTGGACCAACATATCTAATCTGTTCACGTAAGTCAGCAATTGAAAAAATAATGTTACCACAGGCTGGTTTAGCAGAGAAGGACGGGTTAGTAAATAAATTAATGTGTTAATTAATAATAGAAAGGGTGCCAGCGCTGTTTGTAATCATAGAGATAAAAGAAATTCAATTAAAACACAATGGTTGGAGAAAAAAAAAATCGATTCAAGTTCAGAAATGTGCTGAAGCAAGAACACGCAAATCAGACAAATGTCAATTAGACTTCGACAGCAGGGGGGCTGCTGGTTAGCGGGAACATCTTGTGACTGAAAGCTGCATATTCACTGCAAAAAGCAACATTTACACTCTTGTCAAGTGTCATCTCCAAGTGATTCTACACAGCAGCTGGGCAATACTGTTAACATGTGTGGCATCAACTGCTGTGGTCTGAGTGTTTGTCATCTCAGGTCTGACTTTAATGAATGTGGGGCTTTTCACCCTGGTTTTCATCATCACTCTTATGGACAGTGTCAGATGCTTCCTTGTGAGTCATCACTATCACACACGTGCAAACACACACACACACACACACACACACACACACACACACACACACACACACACACACACACACACACACACA
>JAOXYM010000003.1:29791197-29809773 GCA_028567055.1 Leptatherina wallacei | reverse complement strand
CACACACACACACACACACACACACACACACACACACACACACACACACACACACACACACACACACACACACTATGGACAGATAAAAAGATGAGAGACAGAAGAGAAGGAAGGAATTTAAGATGAACATGTTGCCCAGCAGCACATGTTGCACCCGAGAGCATGCATTTATCCTGCTTTTAATCCCCTTGCTAACTAAACATGTTTCAACAATGCCATCTAGTGGCCATTCACTAGTACACATCCTTTTGATGCACAGTGATTAACTTGCATCATACAAATAACACTCCACATATAATCCTACGACTAAACTATAATGCCATCGTTGATAGATTTTAAAATGTCATATGGTGAAAAGTAATACTAAAAGTAAAATACAACAGATAAAAAGATCTACTTCAAACCTTTCATTTCTAAACGCAGTCTCAAAGCAGTGTGAACAGTTGACACAACAGAACTACATGATTTGCTGATAAAATACGTGCCAAATAATCTGGCAAGGGTGTTAAAGGAAGGAGGAGGTGTGAGAGAACAGGGACATAAGGAGTGACCAAATGGGTGTTTCATCATTAATCACACATTTTTGTTCAAATTGTACAAACAATAAATTCGATCTAATTTTCTAAATCATTTTTCTAGCCGTTTCTTTTTGCAAAAGGCATAACAGCTTACTGTTGCACAGCCTGCATCAAGGTGTTAAACCATTTCGCCTCATTTGCATCGTTTAAAATCGTGATCCTGACAGACTTGACAGCAGCGTTTATTTGATTTCACTGTCAGTTTTTGGGAGCCGAAGAAATGTTCCTCCAGGAATTTAACACATAACGAACGAGTATGAAGGTGCTGAGTCACAGGAGTTACAGCCCATTTTCCATCCATCCATTTTCTAAACCCACTTTGTCCAACCTAGGGTCACTGGTGGGGGTGGAGCCTATCCCAGCTGCCATTAGGTAAGGGGGGGGGTCACCAGTCCATCAAAGGGTGTACTCAGAGACAATCGATATAAGCAACCATGCATACTCACACTGCTATTGTCAATTTAGAATCACCAATTATCCAAGCTTGCATGTTTTGTACTGTGGGAGGAAGCTGGAGTACCTGGAGCGAAGCCACGTATGCATGAGGTGAACATAAAACTCCACACAGAAAGGCCCTAGCCAAGATCTGAACCAGGAACCTTCTTGCTGTGAGGCAAAAGTCCTCTGGAACCCATTTTCCTCAAAGAAACTGACATCAAAAATACACTTGTAGATGAAGAAGACTAGAATTCAAATAATCCAAATATGTGCATAATACAAGTTACTTTACTAACAAGCTGTGAAAAGGGGATGTTAAACTTTCTACCACTGGACAACAGTAAATCCAGCTGTATAAACACCTCCTTGCATAAAATGAAAACATCTAGCTGTTACTATATGTCCAGCTTTTAGTGATTTTATTTTCTGATATTTTCATACTTATGTTTTTTTAATATTTAAAGGTTATGTTAAATGCATGCACGTTGATTTTTAAAATTCTGCTCAACAGTTTTAAATCTAAAATTGTGCCCGGTGATGTATTTTGCTTATCACTGTTGTTTTGCATTGGAGATGCTGTAGCAGATAAAAGACAGCTCTAATATATCAAACTACAAACATTCACCCATAATCCACGCAAAGTCTGTCCTCTGCATCCACCTAGCAGGCTTCTCAAATTCAATAGCTTAAAGCAGATGCTTGTTTTTGCCAACGTGTGCGAGCTGCTCGGCACTGAATACCTGTGCATACTAATTACATTTTACTTGCAGCAGAGATGACACCTTCAAGGTGGAGAGAATAGACAGGAAGCAAAAACAAACACAGGAGGTGCAGGAGATGATAAGAGGAGGTGTTAATGTAACTTTGCATCTCTTCCACGTCTTCACTCAACGTGGAACTGTTAAATATAGTCTCATAATAAGAAAGGAGGGTTTTCATCTTTATACTAGCTGGCCTTTATAGATGTAAGTATTGAGGTAAAATAAACTGCAGATGACATGTTCTAACCATAATTAAGTTGTGTGCAAAAACCTTATACCAAAAACTCTAATTAATTAATTAATTAATTAATTAATTAATTAATTGCTATTTAAAAGCATTGTTTTTATATTACTAACATATTATGAATACATAAACAATAATTCTATTTGAAATAAGCAGTGATTTAGAGCTGGGGAGCCATTAGTTCTCATCAGACACTGCTACTTTGTTTACACAGTCTCTACCTCTCCATCGTCATTGGCAGGTTAACAATTAAAAGCAGCTATGGGGAATGCAGCAGAAAGATTTAAATACTCATTTGGAGCACTTCACACGGACAAACCTGTCCACACTTTGCCAATAACTGGAACATCGGAATGAACTAACTTTCCTTAAAACAACATCTCTGAGAGAATATATACATTTGACACTCAGTGGTAGGTTTAGTTGAGTTGAGGCACAAAAGAAAAGAATCTATTACCAGTCAGGTGCAGCACAAGTACACATTTTTTTTTCACTGAATAAAAGAATAAATATAAAACATCACAGAAAACCTGAAAAGGGAGAACTGAGTGACCCGTGTATGAACCTCTACCCACAACGTATAAAAATTCCTCCGATGTAAATCCACAGAGTTGGTTTACACACAACGGTATGCGCATGCCACAACAGATACATACACAAAAATACACACACACACACACACACATTAAGTCCCAGCAGAGGATGTCTGTGCTGAGGCAGGGGTAAATGGCTAATGTGAGTGCTTGTGACAGGCAGCCTGAGGCAGTGTGGGGAGCAGCTCATCTCCTCGACAGGTATAGCCTTCACACTTCCTCCTCCTCACCCCAACAGTGACACAAAACCTGCATGCTGGGGAGCCAAGAGTGCATGTGATGAAACAGGCCGGGGTTTGGGTTGCTTCACACGTGTTTGTGAAAATGTGTCGGCGTCACGGTTGTGTGTGTGAATGTATGTTCGTGGGTGTGTATCTGTCTTTTCCTCAGAGAAATAAAGCAGCTTCCAACCTACTCAAAGTGGAGTGTTTTATGGAGGATAAGAGAAGAGAAGCAGAGGGTGGAGAAATGTGTTTCTTTGAGCCTCCAGCTGCGTTGTTGCTAGTGAATGCAAGGTCACTGGAAAATGCTCAAAAGAGAGGGAAGCCCACCTGCTAAGCTACGCAGATAAATGCGTAACTCTGAGAGCTTTTAAATCATACTCATGACTTTTCAGAATCTCTTCAAAAGCAGAAACACCTTTGTTTATGATCTAAGAATTGAATTTTGCCAGCTTTCAGCTCCTTTTTTTTCCATTTGTTGGGCAGGAGTTCAAATTTAGTCAAGGGAGGGATTAAATTGGGCAAAAATAAAGGTGTTAGACAGTTCAGCAGAAACAAGTGAGAGGTGGAGGTGAGACCAAACATGGAAGACAGGTGAGAAAGAAGAAAAGGAGAGAATGGGCTGGTTACATAAACATTCAAAGCCATTATGCTCTCTAGACCTTTAACAGACTACGTGGCCATCTGTTTCACTTTGATTATCCACTTAAAGCAGCAAAAGTCCACAAGTCCACAATTCTGCTTTGCACCCGAACATACTGAAGTTCAAAAGCTTCCTTTTAATTGTCTGCACACATACACATCTCAAACTACTGCTGCCCAAACTTGTCAAGCACACCGATCATCATTGACTGAGACGCTTTAACACTTTGCTTCTCAGTGCAGCCACAGCCAGGTGACACCATCAGTGTCTGCCCACTTCTACACACACAGTACATACTCACACTGACAGGCTCTATTGACTTGTAATGACAGGAAAAGTAGAAAACAAGGCTTTTATAGGAGAAGGCTGAGTTTCTCGTTGCGTTGCGACACTATTAAACATTCCGAGCCCATATCGGTGTAAGCTAAGCCAGCAGCTTCATTCAGTATTCATTAAAGCAAGCTGGCACACTGAAAAAACAACACTGCAGGACAAATCAATTGGGGTGAATACAAGATAAGACAGGACGCTAGGAAATCCACAATGTTCAATTTTAGCAAAGCATGTGAAAAACACTGGGGAGAGAAGTGCTGATTAATGACTGGTGAGGAATCATTGCTCATGAATTCAAGTATTATAAACTAAAGCAATAGCCCATCCATGGTTAGCATTCATACTCGAAAGTCCTAGATTAGTGACAAGATCTGAAATGTCTTATGAATATGAAGTTATTCCCATAATTGTACTTAGTGTCTCAACCAGCCAACATAATTTGATGAGGAAGTGGTGAAGTTTCACATAACAATGTTCTCCAACTTTTACACTAAGAAGCTGCATCTATTTGCAATGTTGAGATGATAGTGCACATTTATAGGAGGAAATAGACTCATTATTATTGGGTGTGTGTAATACATGGGTTGTAAACTGTGTAAACTAATTTGTGTGTAACTTTGGGTACTTGTATGTGTGACATGGGGTTTGTAAACCGTATAAACCATTTTGTGCGTATCTTGGAGTAATTACAAATGTATGTTTAAATGTACACACAAATATCTAGAAATTATACACAAAATAAATTTACACATACACAAATGACAAAAATCCACCAACATTAAAATTCTACACACAGATGTCTTACCTTTAACCTCACAAATTTCATATGTACATGTTCAAAAAGGCTCCAACGCAGACAAATCGTTGAATACGTGTGCACAAATCACCTGGTACGCACGAACAAAACTGCATTTACACACAGATCAGTTTACAAGTGCTCGAGAAGTTTTAAGACTCTTTTAACGCTTCCGGGAGCCTCGCAGCTTAGAGCGTCCATGGTGGGTTTAGGTGCTGGTGGAAAGCTGGGTCATCTGGATTTTCAATGGATTTTTTTCCACAGTTATCTAATTTTAATGTTTGTGCATTTTTGTAATTTGTGCATGTTTAAATTAATTTTGTGTGTAATTTCTACATATTTGTGTGTAGATTTGAACATAGATTTGCAATTACTCCATGTTACTCACAAAATGGTTTATACGGTTGGCAAACCACATAAAAGTACCCAAAGTTACACAAAAAATTTGTTTACGAACCATGTATTAAACACGCATGATGATATTGAGTCTATTTTCCCTCCATACATATTTAGGTTTAACGTCATGACAAGTACATGCAGTGCTTCCTGAGCTTTGTGTAAACTCCTATTAAAAGAATTTAAATAATCAAGTTTATATCTTAGTGAGGACTGGTGATAGCCTGCACAAATGTAGTATTAGCTTAATGAAGCTGTGTTTAAACATCACTACAAGCATAAAATCTCCCACATGTGCTCTGGAGAGTCTGTACATGAGGAAAAAAGTTTTATTGTTACATTTTTTATGATTATTTTAAAATTTTAAAGCTATGAAGTTGCAGTCAGTTTTTAGATGGATATGCATTCCTGACAGAGACCCAGAAGGCATTGCTTACCAGTATCTTGGCCTTTTCATGCTCTTGACGGGCCTTCTCTTTCTCCATGACGACAGCAGGGGTCAGATCAGCCAGGCCTGTGATTGCAGCAGTCTCTTTCTCCCTCTGAGCCAGTTTGGCCAGCTGCTCTTGGACCAGAGCCTGCTGACGCTCAAAGCTGCAGCAAGGAGAGATAAAATCTGCTAACTTTGCACACTATATTCATCCAGTGAAAGCCTGATCAACACTCAAGTTGTTGTTCACACACCTGAGTTAACCATCAGGGTCAGAGCGACATTTATTTCAGTAAATTGGTGCTACATCTTGCATTTTGTGGATGGTACTTTCCGTGGTCTTTATGTACATTATCTTATGCATTGTTTTCTTTTGCATGGTGTTGTTGATAAGATGGGAAAACAGAACTGTATGCAAGTTATTAAATATAATTTTAATATATTATATGAATATATTTGGCCTTGCAGCACAATATTTCCAATTACAGTAAGCAACATAAGAGTGAGTTAGTGAGAACCTTTGGACTTTCCAACATGTTACTCAATAGCAGATCTTGATAGAGCATTAGCATTCCAACAACATAGCAGCATGCCAGTTATACTGACAGAGTAAATCAGCAGAGGCAGTGCTGACAGGTCGCTCAGCATATATATGTTAGCATATCATGCCTGCTAATTTATATATATATGCCACCTGCACTTGAAGCAAGCTGACTGTGTCAACACAATGGGCTCACTTTCAATCACTCTTCACCATCTATAAAGCAGATGTAGTAATCTTTTCTTCAGATATTAATATTCAATAATATGTTTAAGTCTAGGTAAGCCGAGATCAATGCAAAATACAAATGTAATGAAAGCATAACTGTAACAGCTACTTAACCCGATATGGAAAAATACAAGTGATTGGCAATGGCAATTATATTCATATAGAACACTTCATAGCATGTCAGATCAATATGCTTCACAAAGAAAAACACAGTTTATGAATATAAACAGAAACATAGTCATGAGACATGTTTTTCCAGATTGTTCTCTCAGGGCTTCCATAATATTCACTAATAGCATCTAAATAAAAAATCTAAACATTATGAACACCTACTTTTTACGCATCTCTTCTTTTATCTCAGTAGCAGAGGGTCCTGCTGGCTTTGCACCTTAAAATCAATGCAATAAATATCAAGAATATTAGAAATTACAATCAGCATAGTTTTTAGGGGAGCATCTGTCAGACAAATCTCTTTTAAAACTGAATAAAACAAAAAGCCCTCATTTACATAATTATCCACAATACTGGATCAGGTATAAAGTACAAGCAAAATGACATTTGAATTACATGTATTTGTGTACATAAAGAGTTATTATATAATTAAATTAAACTTATTTTATCAACATCATGAAGCAGTTAAAAAAATTCAAGGATAATATTTAAACAAAATCTGTGTGCATGTAGTACCAGTCAAAAGTTTGGACACATCCTTTAGATTTAATAAATTTGTGTATCCAAACATTTTGTACTGGTACTGTAAATGACATACAGTAGGGGTCCCTATTGCAATGGGAAGCCTGTTAGAAAAGAAAAGCAATTGTTTTATATTCAGACATACTTGGTGATGGTTTGTGACTGTCAGGTGGAGGAGCTGATGACTTGGTGCCATCAGACCCCTGAGACTCCTTCATCCGTTGCAACACATCCCCTGACAGCTGGACAAGAAAGTGAGCATAAGCACGTGCACTTTGACGTGAAAGCAGATGAGATCATTAATTGGAAAACAACATATTACAGGTTCAGTCCTTACCACATGACACTGTACTGTCCTTGAGCGACTCACTTTTCTAAAGCCGAGCCTAGCTCTTTAAATAGTGGGGCAAAGGCTTAATTATCTGCCTAAATGTACCAAAACAAGTTTCTGTTATTGATTTATTTCCCTTCTGCGCAACTAACTACGCAACCTTTACATTTTAAAAAAAGTGACGTTATACTGTATGTAGTTGACATAGCATAGTAGCTAACATGGACGTTGGACTGTCACTGCTAGCTAGCAACATATCTGGTCGTATTAATATAAACTATTATAATAATACCCTTTTCAAACAGCGGGTAAAGGTAACTTGGTAGATTGGAAAGAAGGGGTATGACTGGGGTTCATGTGAGGACATGGGACCTGTCAGGCTGTCTGAACACCTTAAACTGAATCCTACCTTCATATTTCAGTAACGTTATTAGTGTCTATGACTAAGAACACAATTTTAACAACTAAAGCGTTATATTTTATACCTTCACTCCCTCAATTACTGTGACCTTCTCGTCTTCGTTCAGCCCGAATGACACATTCCTCGCCGTACTTCCATGACCTCCCATTATGACCAGCTGCCAGTTCCCACAGGATAAGAACAAATACTAAAAGCCGACTCGACAGGTGTGACAGGAAGACATAAATGAAACGATAGTCGGAGTCGCCGCCACAGCGACCGGTGGTCAAAATACTCCAATAAAGGTCATTCCTGCGTTGTAGTATCCCCTGAGCTCATTGGTTGGATTAAATTTTTTGGATCCAATGAATCGTGGTTGTTTATCATAAGTGAAGGAAGTGTTCATGGGAGTTGTAGTTCAACTCTTATCGGTCAAACGTGAAGGGTGAGCTTATTTGGGCTAAACAGGCATGAAGGCGCTGAGAAAAAAATACTTATCAAATCATAACACGAGGGCTTATATAGACTGATATATTGACCACAAGAAACCACAAATCTGCATTAAGTACTATATTCACACATATCATTTCTTAAAAATAAATACTGCCAAAAAACAAACACAAAAGAATGAAATAATCCAGAGTTTATTTTGCAGATCATGGAATGGTCAACACACTGCTTTAATACCAACAGATTACTGTACAAACAATGCACTTAAGAATAAAGGCAATTCAAACATCATTTGCAAAGATAAATTCCCCAAAGTTTTTGTGTGAAAGGAATGCTCTTTGTGAATTAATGAAACAAAATTATTTTTATATTGACCTTCCAATGTACCCTGCATTATTCACCAGAACTCAAATTAGCAGACAAAATATCTCAAAGTCAAGCAAAAAACTACAAATTCTGGGGAATATCTTCTTGTGTTAATACTGCCAGGTTAAATATGGAAGTTATTCATACTAATCATTGTAATATTGGGGGGGGGGGGGGGGGGGGGGGAGGGGGGGGGGGGGAATAACTGGAGGCATAGTTCCTCAGGAGGCATAACTAAATGTGACAGAAGGGGTTTCATAATAGTAATGCCAGAAGGTAAGAAGTGCAGATTTTTATCAAATGAATGGGAAGCAATTAAATCAGGCCTAAAATTAATCAGAACAGATTTGCTTTCCTTTCCTTTGGTTTAGTACTTTCATTATTCACCTGTTGTGTGTGTGTGTATATATATATATATATATATATATATATATACATACATATATATATATAAATTACCCATATTTCACATCTGGTCCCTGAGCCACACTTTCTCAAAGGGGTCTATGGTCCTGATTATATTTTTAGACTGTAGTCTTGCGATCATTAAATACTATAAAAATGAGCAATATTGTTTCTGGTCTCATCTTATCAAGAAAAAAAAAATCAAGATTGCACCAGGAACCTCTTTTGGAGAAAATAAAGGTGAATTACATGTGCTGCTATGACATGGAAAGTGTGTTTGAAGTGAAATACACAAAAAAAGCTTCGACACATTTGCTGTTCAAGTCACATAATGGATTCACCGAGTATGCGGCTAATGCAAGAGGCAGGAATGATTTAACTGGTAGAAGAAATTAAAGCGAAAGCTGACAACACAAGGAAAAGTAGAGCACACCAGTGAGAGGGAATTTCATATGTTTAAGAAGTGTTTGCGTGTAAGCCCTTCCTAGTAAACAGTCTTTTAAATACTCCCTGGCCTTTAAATGCAATGTCTGTATTTAGGAGTTAGTAAGGTGTTTATAATATTGCAGTGACACACATCTAACACACACCATTGACTTGTTAACAGCAGGGACAGAAACCATTTCAGTTGACAAAACAAAATGAAGTTCCTGTGTTCATAGATGGACTGTGATCAGTAGAAACTGATGAACCAACTCAGCCACATGTCTAATACAAGGCAGCGTATGACAAAAAACAGCAAGAAGCTATTACTAGAAGTTTTTGGTGGGAATGCACAGATGTCAAGTTTCGAATCCGGAGAATGTTAGATTGATTTTGCAGATTCAGGTATCTAAAAATGGGTTAAAAGCACCATCAATGGGGACTGAACTGATGCTTCTTGGTGCTACAGTTACAGAAAATATGCTCAGCCAAGTCGTTAAGCACCCACATCTAAGAGCATGTGGAATAGAATTAATATCAAGACTTTCAGCGCCACAATCAAGAACAACACTCCTAGTGTGGAGCTACAGCAGCAGTGCTCTCTGGCAAACAGTGTTACAAAAGCAGATGCTAAATTCTGTCCTTCAGAAATAGGCTAGCAAAGGTCTCTCCGTGCATGTCCATTCATTAACTTATTTTGGCATCAAAGCAAGACCAACATTGCTCTTCCTTGGTGTCCATTCACTTGGTTCTGCAAAGTCTTTTTTTTTTTTTGCCCAACTTCACTGATTGCCATCCTGACAAATTCACTACATATGCACAATATGTCTGTATAGCCATCTCTCCTCTCCACCCTTTCACACATTGATCGGTCTCCAGCGGTCAGCTTCGATGCTGTTAATGCTGCTGGACCCATAGGGTCCGGATGCAACATCATCCAGGTACGCTCCAACCATGCGAGAGCTGCTGGGACCAGAACCATCAATCTGGGTGGAAGAGTAGTACAGGCCTTGGTCCGTCAGGTCCTTGCGGCCAAGGGCTGCAGCAACTGTTGGAGGAAGGTGGACGTCACTTTCATCCGGCTCGTCCACCTGAGACTTGTAGGAGAACAGGATCTTGGGCTCTGAACTGCGTGACAGAAAACATATATAATTATCTTTTAAAAGCTTTTTTCTAAAGTCTATCATGACCAAAGGCGATTTCAATACTTTTCTGCATTTTAAGGCTGACACTGTATATTATTTCACATATACTGAATGAGTACATACCCAAAGAAGCCTTTGAGGAATGTGACATAAATGAGTGGAGCAAAGGTGGAAAAGTAGAGGAATGTGGTGACATCCACACAGCTGGTTTAGGGAAGATAAAAAAGTAAACAGTCTTGGTAAAACTGTAAGGGTATAAGGAGATTATAAGCTAAAAACCAAACATATTGCTGCTACTGGTTGATCTATTTAAACCATGTCTGCTGCTTAAAACACCACTAAACTTCATAAAAACCCCATCATAACAGTGAGTTGTTCAGTAGTTTTTTTTTGTTTTTAAACAGCAACCAAGCGCCCATAACTTCAGCATTTCTTTTGAAATCTTGAGTAGTATTATGATTATGCTGTTTGGAGTCATAAAAAAAGACACAACATTCATATTACTATCTTCTATATTACTAATTCTTTGGTAAAAACATGTGCAATTATGATAGAATAGGACTGAAAAATACTGACCAGAGTCCCTCTATGATTCCAGCACACAGCAGAGCACTGCCCAGGCCCTGAACCAGGTTCAGTAAAGACAGGATGGCAGCATACACGTAGAAACTCCTCTTAGCTGGACAAAGGAAGCAAAGCAAAGACTTGTGGACAACTCAGAACAAACCACTTCAGTTAAAAGGCATCATGTGGCACATTAGACTACAATTGATGTACAATAGTTTTTATTACATATGAAGCTTACACAAGTGAAGTTTGAGGCCAATCAGGGCTTATTTAATTACATTTTTTTCAGTATAAAGTAAAGACAATCTCCATCGCAAATGTGCATTTATAACTTTGATTTTCCTCAAATATAGAATTTTTGTTATGAACTGTTTTTGGTTCAGTTAAAAATAATTTGAAATAAATAAATAGATTCATAAATTTTTTTTTTTTAAAATGGGTTAAAAACTCAGAACTTTTTTAACCTGTTAGGGGTCACTTAACTGATGAGGCATTACGATGTGGCATAGGGAGTAATTAGTCATTATGAAGAAAAAGTAAAAAAAATAAAAATAAATTCTAAACCTTATTTTAAGGCAAAAATCCCCAACACATTTTGTACAATGATACTTAAAGGCTGGTAGCAAGCAGGTCATGTGCATGTCCAAGTAACCACGTAAGCTCGTAACTGACAACAAATTAATGTATAATGTGACTCTTAAAACCCTCATAATAACACTCAAGCTAAACAGTTCGGTGGAAAACTGTATCTTTTATTTTGTCAAATCCAGTTTGAAATCTAAAACTTACATGGAAGAGAAATCCTCTCCCTCACTGGAGTTTTAGGCAGGATCACAATCAAAGAGTACACCTATCAAAAAGGATTACATCACCAGTTAAAAGTGGTCAACAGTGACTTTTGCTTTTCCTCGTGTTGTCTTTGAGGGCAGAACTGCAGATTACTGACCAGGAAGAAGAAGCAGGAACTGGCCAACCAGAAGTGCCGTCCTCCATGACCATAAATGTTGAAGTCCTCCGCGGACAGGTGACTGTCTGGATACAGTATCTCTAGGGTACCCTAAGGGAACACATCATCTATTTCAGTTTCATGCAGAATGACAGTCAACAATACCTCCTCCTCTTGTCATCTGTAATTACCTGTGTGATGGAGTATGCCAAAGCCAACACAGCAGTAATAGCCAGCACACGCTTTATACTGGACTTGCTCTCAAGGTGACCTAATTAATGAATACAGAAGAAAATACCATAAATGATTCTAAAAGACATCAAACTGAGCTCTTAAAAACAGAAGCGCTACACTGGTTCCCATACAAGCGAAAGGAGAATTAGAACAAATAGAATAAACTAACCAAAGGCCAATCCCAAGATGATGACACTGAGCTCAATAGCAAGCAAGAAGAAGCGGGTGATTTCCCACAGCACCTAAAGAAACAACAAACATCATGAGAAACCATTTGAGTGCTCCATACGTGTGCTCCAACACATATTAACCCATGACCCGGGAATAACTTCACAGGTCAGATGACACTCCAAAGAATTATTCAGGCATTCTCTTCTTCCTTCAACAGTGGAGCGATGACAGTGTGCTATGGGAAAAGTAGGTTCATCGCTCCTCTGGGATCCGTCTGGTATGTGTGGAATGTCAGCCGTGCCTTTCCTTTTAGACATGAAAGCACAAACTCATGCGGGGGCTCATATCTGCCCCTCTGGGTACTTCATAAAAGTCATCTCTGGCAGGATAGGTCGCCCTGCTTATTCAGTATGGTCAAGCATTATGTATAAATTAAAAAAAAACAAAAAAAAGGCAAGCTTAGAGAAAAGCAAACATCAAATCAAAACCAATTTCACACAAACTTGATGTTCCTGCAAAGGAAAAAGGGACATCATTCCCCACACGTTACTAAGCGTAGGAGTCTTGTGACAAGGACAGCTTTGAATACGTTTCAACTCACAAAAAGTGTAGGAAAAAAAATCTTCTTTTAAAAACATAAATATAATAAACAATAATTCTGATATAGTAATTTGAAATGAACAAAAAATGAACGATAGGGCATTCATTCATTCATTCATTTTCTGTACCGCTTAATCCACACAGGGTCGCGGGTGGGCTGGAGCCTATCCCAGCAAGTATCAGGCGAAAGGCAGGGTCGATAGGGCATTAATATGCTAAATTACTATTTATATTATTTTAAGTTTCTGTTGTATGAAGGTTTTAAATTCTTTTTTTTTTGCTAAAAATTGTTTTTACAATGTAAAGCACGTTGTGTTGCTTCAGTATGAGAACTGCTTTATAAATAAAATTGAATTATATTGTATGGCAGGGAATTAACAATGTTAAACCTAGTGCATAAAAAAAATCCCTTTTTTGTGAATAAAAACATTTACCTTGTGAAAGAAAAAGCAAAAAATGACGAGTGCACAATAAACAGATAATAAACAGATATCCCCAGAACTTGTTTGTTTGGAACATTATTCAACACCAAATAATAATTTTTCTGAAATACAAATGTCTAGCTTAGTACCATGTACAATATAAGCCTAAAGTCAGTGAAAACTTAAATTATGATGCAATGTTTTCTTTTGTTATGCAACTGTATGTGTGTGTGTGTGGGGGGGGACATACTCTCTTACTTTATCTACAATGGTGGCAGCACTGGATGCACTGACAGTCATGGACACAATAGCTCGGGTGATTCCAACTGCTGCGACAACAAAAACCTAAGAGATACAGTACACAATATGTTAGACATCATAAAACAACCTATCCCCTAAAGCACACAGACTGAAGCATAGCTGATAACATTGTTCTGGCTAACATGAAAAGTTCACAGAGTTCCTCTGTTACCTTGGCATAACTAAAATATCCTTTTCTCTACAGTTATTGTGTTAATAACAAAAATACAGACTGATGCAGTCCATTCAATTGGTTGTCAAGGTCATTTATCCATGTGCTGAGGCAAAAGTGAAAGTAAAAGTAGTGAAGTAAAAGGCACTAACAGCAGCACCACCTCTACAGCTTTAAGGGGATTATTAATACTCCAATGAAAGTTCCACAAGCTAAAATTGGACTTTTTCCAGATCAAAAACTAATTGAGAAAACCCTCAGCTTAATCTTCAAAATATTACTATTATAAAAAATTAAAAAAACCTATGTGTATGACAAATATGTTGGGTTTTTTTTGCACATGCATCCTACCAGCAAGTAGAAGGTGACAAAAATGGGGCTCGAGTTGAGTCGAATCTTTGCTCTGGCTGAGGGCAGCTTCCACATCAAGAACACAAAGAAGGCCACATTAGGAACCAGCAGAAAAATGTCCCAGAATCGCACCCTAAGAATGAGATGTGAAAGTGAAGGAGATGATCCGGCACTCTCTAAAACACTTCTGCAACGGAGACTGCACATCTGCACAAGTTGTTTGCTTTCCCAACTGTTTAGTAGCTTTGACCTACTGCTGGTATTACAAAGACTACTAATTACCTGGAGTCTCCAATGTCTTCATACAGAACTTGCAGGCATTTGTGAGGCTTGCTGATGTTGGCTTCACCGTCAGGTTGCCAAGTTGGGAATGCTGATGTGTTCTCAGGTGATGTAGGTGAGATGGTGTCATTGTACTGAGCAAACTTTACCACAGCAGTTACTGTGGCTAGCATGGTGTCAGAGCCTGGAGAATTAAAAGAAGATACAGATGAAGCACACGCCAAGCCACTGTTGGTTATACTTTAATGAGGACGACTCAAATTGTGAAGTGAACACTGTGAAAGGAAGTCCTCCAACTCAAAATAGAAGTACTCGGTCCCTTTTTAATAGAATTCAACCTGTGAATTGCTGCTGGATCAAACGCATCTACATTAAACCCCCTACTGCTACAGGGATTAATCGATGTACTACACTGGCACCTGTCGCTGCTTTTTCTGTCTAAAGTGATAGTTACATAACGACACATCTTGCTAAAGCGACTATGCGCGTTGATAAAATAAAATAAACAAAACAAAAGCACCGAACTGTAAAGCTAAAGTAAGTAGGTGTTAATATTTACATAGCCTCAAAAGTTGAGAAAGACTCAATTTGCTCACATAGCTTGTTAACAATTGACCGTCCTTGCCGGAGTAAGACAAGAGTTTTATAAACGTTAGTTATGGCGTATTGATATTCACTGTAGTTTCATTTAGCAGAAGGGGAATTTCAGGCGTCAGCTAAGGCTGCTAGCTTGCTAGCACACGTCGGAAAAAGTGCGTTGCTTGTGAATTAAATATTTTTTCTTGAATATTCTTTAGCGGGAAACACAGTATTGGTGGTAGTGCTGACGCTAAATATGGCTGGCTAAATGGCATTAATTACCACTGCTCAAAAGCCGACTGGCTCGTGTTAGCATCACAACAAACGTGAGACTGGACAGCCAGCGTAGTGACGCCAATCCAACACAACCAACGCTTTAAATTGTAAACATTCACAACTTACCTCTTTGGAAGACTCGGTTTCAAGTATATGACTCCTGTAAAATGTCGTAGATAATCTGACAGCAGCAGAAGCTGTAAGCGTTGTCATACACGTTGTAATCGAACAAGACATTGATCACTAATGCGCGACATGGCTGGATCTGCTGGATACTTTCCTTCACAAAATTTCCCGTGTCGTCACCTGACACTATCACTAAACAACACGAAGAGCTCTCGCGAGATTACATTAATGATGGGGGATGTTGTTTTCAGACTGCAGCTGACGTTTTTCGCCCTCTTTAATTATATACTTTATTATACGTGACTCTTTATTTAAATTTTTAGCCAACCACTAAGGTTTTATATTTCATTTCATAAAAAATATTTTTATTGCTCTGATGTCATGAGACAGAAGCTTATTTCATGTCAGTTATGATTTGGCACTGAAAAAGATCTTGGTAAATAAAGTAAGATGCACATTTTGAAATCTCCTAAATATATAATAACACAAACTCATTAAAATCTTGGGATATTAACCACCTTTAAAGGGTTTGTTGGGTGGAAGTTTAAAAACATAATGTAATGTGGCAGGAAGGAAATTAATACATATTATTATGTGTTTTCTAATTGTTTTAATTACATGTAGATTACATTGAGAGCATCACAGTACAAATTAAATACATTTCTTTACATGTTCTGTATTAATGCACACTGGTACCTTGCATAGTTTATTAAATGCATGCACATAACCTGCAGTCTGTAAAAGAGTCACACATAAGCCTTCATGTCAAACTGACTTCAAAAGCAGTCCTGTATTATCTCAGAAACATCTTGTTAACGTTAAAATGATTTCATTACACCTATCAAGTATTCACTTTATGTACATTACTTGACTTTATGCTCGACATATGCTACATTTTGATCACTTGTGATTATGACCAAATAGTGACACGGGCTTTGGGGTGCCCTGACATCATCCTGTAAGCTAGGTGCACCGGTTCACTAAGATTAGCCTTGAATGTGTAGATGTGAGCTTTCCCACTGGTAGGGCTGATGTTGTAGAAGCTCAGTCTGTGGGTTTTAAAGCTCAGCTTGATCTCAAGCCTGCGTGACACAGTGGTCCTCTTCAGTGGTACGCTGTGACTCTGCTCAAAGGCAGTCAACAGGTTATTGAACCACATCAGACACCAGGAGCTCCGGCTGCTTTCCAGCGCAGATGGCAACCCGCTACGCTCCATTTTCTCGCTGTAGCACACACCAATGATCCATGGAGAGCCTTCCAGCTCCACCTCCCAGCAGTGCTCACCGTCAGAGAAGCTCTGGGTGCTGAGGACCTGGAAGAAGCTGGTGAATCTGCATGGTGAGGACCGGTAGGGCTGTTTGACAGCGCTGAAAGTCACCGTCTTCAAATCCTCCGAGAGAAGGAGATTAGGATGGGCTGTTTCTGGATCAAAGGTCACTTCTGATGGGTTGAGGGTGGTCCGAAGAGAACGCTGAGTCTCTCCAAGTCTTTCCCTCAGCTCAGCGTTCATGTGCTCTAGCTTGGGACAAGCTCGTGAGGGGCTGACTTTAACTTCAACGTGGTCTTCGTCTTCTCTTACCGGTCTCGCCAGTAATTCCACAATGTGTGGTTGTAGACTTCGGAGCTCGTCGTTAAATGCGGTCTCATCCTCTTCAGTCAGCAGGGACTCGGCTCTGAGTACAGTTCGCCTCAGCTGCGTGGTCAGCTCAGAGGCTTGACGCACTCGACCGTCTACGCCGGCCTCACCTGGACCTAGCTCTCCCTCAATCATCTGTGTCACCTGTTCGCTATAACTCTGGGCCAAATCCTTTATCTGCTCTAACAGTTTGGATGCTTTCTCTCTCAGCTGAGAATTAGCTGTGGTCAACTCAGATTTCCATGCTTCTTCTTTCTTCAGAACATCCTCAGCCATCTCCAACTTGAGGTTTAACTCTGTGACTTGGGATGCCAGCTCAAACTTAGGTTCATCCATTTCCATTTTGCCCTGGCTACTGCCCTTTTCTTCATTCAGATTAAAGGGATGTTCAGTGGATCCAGACCCAATCTTAAAGCCAGCCTTTGCCTTGCATCCTGCACCATCTTCTTGGCTCTCTCCAGCTAAGTCATGATGATGGTGTGTGTCCGATTCACCTGTAACAGAGCTATGAGTGCCGACATCAGAGGGGTCTGCAGTGGAGATGATTTTCCCAGCAGTGGCCTTGTAGGTTTCTACGATACTACACATTTTGAAGCTTTTCACAAGGGCTGTAGTTCCCTTGTACGCAGCTTGACACTCAGGGCAGCTGTGTTGGTCAATGCCTTCTCCCATGGTCTTCAGGCAGGCAAAACAATAGATATGACCACAGGGAAGAGACACTGGCTCGGAGTATAGCTGCAAGCATATGGGGCACGTAAGCTCCAAAGCCAAAGCCTCCGAGTGCTTGTCTTCATCCTTGTGCACAGACATGATGGCAGTTTCTAGAAATGTTAAGAAACAAACAAAATAAAACAATGTAATTGTTAGAAGTAAATACACATGGTACTACATGTATGATTTCATTTATTTGACTTATTAAATCATTTTCACTGTGAATTTGATCTTTTATTTGTTGTAGCTCTGATGCAACAACCATTTTAACGGAATTCTGGTTTGTAAAAACTGAATTTTTTTGTAATTATTTTCAATTGTATTAGAAAAGCTAAGTAATATCAGTTGAAAACATAACTACAAGATTAAATATGGAGGAGTTTCTGGTCAAATGGCCTTCAATAATCCAATCATTACTATAATGACGGATGGTAGATGGAAAATCCCCCCCTCCTTTTTTTTATTACTCTTTTCCTCTGATAAGGAATATTACTGGGGCATTAGGAGGTACCAGTGACTGCACAAAAAATGAAGGCTATGCTTTGTTTTTGTACATCTGTACTGACTGTCTTGTATGACTAAACTCGATAAAGGAAAATAAAAAGAAATAGTACAAAAAATATCCCAGTAGCTTCGTATAAACTCCAACAAATGGTGTTTTCCATGCTGTATTGACTCATGGTAGGAAGCAGGAAGTTACAACCACCGTGACTAAGTGGTCGAAGTACAACACAAGATAAATGTGGCTAAATTTGTACAATTAGCCTTTATGCCCAAATGCGCACAAG
>JAOXYM010000003.1:29774099-29789493 GCA_028567055.1 Leptatherina wallacei | reverse complement strand
AATGATTTATATAACTTTTTTATTTTGTTTTGTTTCCCTGCCCCATGAAAACAAAGTGTTCTCAAAGAAATTCTTAAGTTTTTTTCTGCCCAGCTGAAAAGTTAATGGCTCTTTAGGGGTGGAGATCATGTTCCTACTTCAAAAGAAAAAAACAAACTAATGAATCTTGTTAACTGTTACATACATAATCACAAGGCTGATAAGGGTAGTTTTTATGCCACGTCTAGAATATGACTTATAATAATTATTGTTTTATAAATTGTAAGCCCATTAAAGTCGCATTTGCATGTGTCACCCCTCTCCCAGTATGTGCCTCTGCACCTGCACAGCAGAACACCACACGTGATCTTTTATGATATGTTGCATTGCTTTAAGATGGATACAGACGACCCAGCCACCACTGCCTCCTATATGTGCAATAAATAAGTGCAATTTATCATATCACTGATTCTTATTTACCCTTATTCCCCTTTTATTTATTTTTACTATTCTATTATATTTATGCTGTCGTACTGTCTGCAGTAGATCTCAGTACAGAATTTCATACCATTTCATGTGAAAACATGTTGCATGACAAATAAAGTTCTTGAATTATAATGCAACTACCCAACAGCAGGAAAGGTCAGTCTGAAGCACTATAAGCAGTAGCCTTTAAGGAAAAAAAAGAATCCTTTGTCTGGCTTTCTCTTCTCCATATCCAATGTTCTTCCTCTCCTTTTTTTCCCCACTCTCCATGACTTGACATCAAACATGGTGATTCTGAACTTTTCTGCCCAACTGACAAAAAAGTTTTGGTGCTCCTGAGTCACCTGCCAGATTCAGACCAGGTGTCCTTTCTAAAACTAGCAGCAACAGGAAGACATGCAGCTTCCCCTGTTGGCTGAAACCGTAAACCACAACAAAGACTGAGTCAGGATTCACTCAAAAATCACTATTGTGTTTGTCATCTGTAAACTTTTAAAAGTTTGGAAACATTTTTGGCCCTCAGTCCTTGAGATTCCTTGATTAGTGGGAGTAGATTGTATGTTTGGTGGCCTACCAAGTAACCTAGACTTTAAAACTACTTAAATCTCAAAATGTTCACCTTGGTTTTTTTTGTTTTGTCTTAATTCTTTTTAGTTAAAAAAAAAATTCATTCAAGGTTTTGGAAATTGAATGGAGCAGCCTTCAAAATCTTCATGAGAACACAGGAAGCAAATAAGGTGGGACCTGAGACCCTGACATACTGCATCACTGCTCACCTCCTCAATAAGCACAATATTGGTGTGGTAACACTCAATACTTTGTGCTTATTGAATGCATTTATAAAAATAAAAAAAACTTTACCACAATATTGCAATTTCCCCTTTGAGATTAAATTAAGTATTTTTCATTTCATTTCATTGAATTGAAGTCATGGTACTGTCTTTGTAGAGTTCATTAACATGCTTACATAGTATCTTTATGTACATAAAATTATTACAAAAAGAGTAAGGAAAATTTTGTTTGGTTGATTATAATTATTGAGATTAATAACACCAACTGGTATTGTATTATTCATTGTTAGAAAGCATGATTAGTTACTTTTACATTAAGGTATAACTTGTGCAGAATAAACAACCGAGGTAAACATGCGAGTAGTGCTCCCCAAATATGTGCCAAACCTCTGCAATGTTGTCCTGTCAGGTGTGTCCCCGTCACAGATGTATGGCTGCCTCCTGATTGGCACCACATTGATAGACAACGATATTAGAATGAGATTCTGGAACCAGTGGCAATCCCATATCTCCAGAATCTGGGACCTAACTCCATCCTCCTGGATGACAATGTCCCCCCCCCAAAGATTTTCAGTTTTGCTTTGAACTGAAGAACAGGTCTTCAGTAGTTTTAAGCAACTCTTTAGCTCTATAAGCGAAGCATTTTTCCCCCCAGTTGTTCCACTGGAACAACAAGTTTTTGTTTTACTGCTAAAAATGTATACATTTCCAAAAGATTGAGTGTTATCTCAATTACAATAAATCTGGAGGAAAAATCAAACATAGTTTTAAATGAATTTAGATTTCTGTTCATTTATTTTAAAAACAGCATAATTCAAAGCTTGAAGATGACAGACATGCAAAATAATAAATATAACAGTGTATTTATGATATAAAGACATGGCACCACCTCAAAGTCCACTTACACATTCTGGAATAAAACTCATTAAACTAATAAACCTAACTACTCATGTAGTGTACAAACATTCCTTAATTCAGAAAATGGATTACATAAAAGGAAGACAAGAATGTGCTTGCTGTGGTTTCACAGTGGCCGCCATTTCATAAGATCCAGCAGTTCTCACACATGAAAGAAAATATGAATTAATTAATGTGCAATTTGAAAACACTTGCATGTCAAAACCATGCACGATGATTGCTGCATCGGCATCGAAGCAAAACTCAGTCATGCCGTTTCCCTCAAGACAAGACTATAAAAGTGTTGTAAATAAACCGTACTTGGTTTCTTGTTGCATGTTGCCATGAAACCCACTCACAACAGTAAGTTTCAGTCACAGGCAAACAGCCTCTCTCATCTCCACTGAATAAACAATAAAAGGCTTTTCTTGTAGTTGCAGCCATCTGCCTGAGTTTTAGTTAGTCACGTCTCCGCTATAAGCTTCAAGTAAGGCACGGCAGATTTTTGGTATTTGGAAGGTTTCAGCATCACTGAAGGTTTCTAATATTACTTCATTTCTTCTAGACATATTAGATACTTTTGGTCCATGTTTATAGCCTAAATGTCTAAGTTTTTAATGTTACTTAAAAGTTACACACAGTAAAATAACACTAATACGCTGCAATGGTATACATGTCTAGCATTCATTGTAGGATTTTTACACTCAAGTATCAACACAAAATGGTCCATTTACTCATTATAAGTCGATTGCAGTCTGTGGTGGGACAATTCTTTCTATTTGTTCCAGTTCATGCAGTGGCTCATAAACTGACCCTGCGGTTTGCAGGTCTATCAAGGGCAACCATGCAGGGAAAATATGAGAACACCAACTGTACATTTGTGAGTTAATTTATGTGTACGTATGCGTGTGTTGGATGCAGAGGTGCGTCTACAAAAGAGCATCAAGGTCCAGCTCTGGCAGAGGCTCCTTCCAGTAGGAGAAACTGCTGTACTCAGGGCAGTCGAGAGCAGAGGAGGTGCTGCCTTCAACAGAGAGCATGGGGAAGAAATGCTCCACCAACTCACTCAGGTGGTTGTACCTACAAACACATTGTACAACAAGGCATTCAGTCATTTCATACATGACATTGTGTAGGAAATTAGGGGTGAAATTAAATTTTTTTTTTCAAAAACTGTTCTTTCGCTCTCATACTTACGAGGATTTGTTGCCTTTGGTCATCTCCTGGATAAGCTCTCCTTTTGGGTTGACAGTAAATATCCTGGTTTCAGATACTCCAACCTGCTTATAGGCATAAGCGTCCTGCAAAGCCAAAAGAATCATCAGTGATTTCCTAACATCGAAAAAACATGTTGTGCACATTAATTCTGCATTATGTATGGTTTCATGCCTCCCAGAATCTCTTTATTAAAATAATACGGCGTTAAAACATTTTAAAAACCCATCGGTCTGTTCTTTACTGTTTTTTGCCCATGATCTACTGACATCATGTGATTGTACCACCGCAGGTTTGTGCTGGAGGTTTTAACTGCCTCACATGCATAACATAAAGTCTGGAAAACTTTAATACCTCAAGATCACTGCTGTATTTAGAGGCAGTCTGCAGCATTACTTACATTAGTCCTGTTGCCGAAGGCTGCATAGAAAGGCTGTCGGTGTGGGTTGAACAAGTCCCTTATGTCGCTGAGGCAGGCAACTTTAAACACCTCCGGCTTCTTCTCAATCACCTCTCTGCACAAGTTAAGACAGTTTACAGTTAAAAGGGACACCTGCTGAAATACTGTATTTGGCTCCATGTGTGTATTCAGACATTATATTTCACATAATTTAGTTGCTAAGTTTTGGTGTTTGTCAGAGTCGATGTGGTCACTCTGCTACTTTCTGCTTCAGGAACAAATTTCTCTCTCACTTTCACACAAACGCTATGGTCGACTTCATTTTTCAAGCAAACATCCGGGAGCTTGTTTGAAAATTCCCATGAAAATGTGCATCATTTGTCCTGCATCCGTCTTGTTTTAGTGTTCATTTTCAAACTTATGTTGTATTTTTACTGGTAAATTAAATATAGAAAGCACCACTTGAGACTCTGACCTGAATGCCAGTGCAAGATCACACAAAAAGTTACTCTTTCTTCTCCAGAGTTTAACTTTACTTGCAAGATTCCTGTTGACTGACATCTCTTAATTACATATATAGCTGCCAGTAAACAATTTCCTCTTACAGCCTTCTGCTGCGCGTGGGCATGAATTAATAACTGCTTTGATGAGCTGGGGCAAAGTTTTAAGAGTACATATAAAGATTGAACATTTGCATCAGCAGCTGTGTTTGTTACCTGTGTAGTGCTGAAAAGAGGCTGCTGGGAGCCAGTAACACAGGGCCTTTAGGGAGGACAATGCCTTTGTCATTGACCCACTGCAAGTAGTCCTTAGTGATGGCAGCCATACCTATAGCCCTTGCTGAACAGTACAGGAACTTGTATCCATTTCTGCAAGATAAAGATGTCAATGTTATGATTTTCTTGCAAAAAGAAATGGATCAATGAAAAAAAGTGAGTGAATAGTTCTTAAAATTCTGTTTATTGTGCTGTCCTGACCCATTAAGTTCCTAAACAATTTTAACAGTGTTTTCCTAAATGAATACAGAACATATAGTAGCCGGTTTTCCTGAGCTTGTGGTGTATAAGACTTGAAACAGGGTAGATTGGAGAATAATGTGTATCTAAAATGAAAGAAAAATGATATTATGAACGGGAACGACACTTTAGGTATGTTTACGTGTTGCCATTTGAACATGTGGATGTTTAAAAAAGACAGGAACCGATGTTTGAACAGTTTTTTGTGAATTTGAAGAAATCAAGTGTAATTTTACTGGAAATGTTGTAAAAATATCACATACTGGTGTATTTTGTGGTACAGTTTGGCGATGCCTTTGTGTGTCCAGTCTTTTCCAAACTGAGGTAGAATATGACCCAAAGCATCTGACCTGCAGGAGACAGAAACCTGTCGATACTTTTCTCAAGAATTTGCAATCTGTATCTATAGAAAATAATATTAGATCAGAAAATACAAAGATTCTTTAATGATTAGCCAACAAATAAGAAATGTTTTGTAATTTATACAGAAGGCTAATTGTTTATCAATTTAGAAACTGTATTTTGTTCTTTTACTTAGTGATTGTGCCATCAATGTCTGATATGATCACACGATCGCTCCATTTCCACAGGTAAATGGCGGCCTCACAGCGACAGGTGCCCTGGTATTGTGTGGTCACACTGAACACCACTTTATTGGCTCCTTCTCGCAGATTTAGATGCTCCTGGTAACAAAAGAATGATGGTTAAACACTTCCCACCACAATATGACTGCTCAGTCTCTCTACATTCCATCTTTTTGTATAAATGTGTGTGGTTAGATCTTACTATCTGTTCAGAAGTCAGACGCAGTGATTTGCGATACATCTGGCTGATCGACTGAGTGGCATTAAGGGTTTCTGTAGATACACTGGAAGGAAGGCTGGCTTTACGGCCGAGTCCTGCTGCCTCGTCACTGTCGATGTCATCCAATGTCGCTCTAAAGAAACAGCAATCAATTCTTTGTCTGTGGTAAGTTCCTCTTTTACAGAGTGATTTAATAATACCAAGAACAAAAAAGGATGAGAATGTTTTTAGCAAATATTAGCTAATATTGAGTTCTGAACCATATATACTTTGCAAATAATGATTAGTGATCATTTATTAATCTACATTATTGACAGTCTTTCTCTCAGAAAGTGTCTTTTCCTCCTGCTTGCTGCTAAATAAATCTCTGCAAAGGAACTAAGAGTAAAAAGTTCTCTCCAAAATGTATATGATCTACAATATAACAACAAAAATAAACATATAAAGGAAAACACAAATACACCAGGAGTTCTCGTATTAATGCTTCTAAATAATACATATCTACAAACATGACAAAGTAGCAGAACAGCTACACAGTAGCAGGATTATCTGAAACCGCTCCAACTGAATCATGTAAGGTTTTATAGGCTTTGTTAACTTGACTAGGATCATTTCCTAATGGAGATGACTTACGTAACCGTGGAGGAAACACTTGCCAGCTGGTCTTCCTGCTCGTCTTTTGACTGTTTGTGCTAAATGAACAGAGTTCACACTGTCAGCATCAGTTTAAATAGTTTCTACTATCCTTATTTTCATTTTGCCTTACATAAAAGAATAAATAACTAAACACACACCAAGCAAGGCCACACCCATATAAATGACTACTGTGTGCATTCACTGCAAGTCCAAACATGTAAGATTCCTTTTCACTCCCCACTGAATAACAATTAACACGGCTTCCTGAGCAGCTTACCTGGTTGCTGTCCATGTCTCTCCGTCTCCAGGAGAACCACCAGCGTCCAGACTTTTTGGACATCTTGTCCTTCACCAGTCGCTCTATTGTACTCTGTGTCGGCGCACATATAAGGAGAAATGTATTCATCCATGCAACAACTATCACATCTTATAAGGTTACTACCCTAGTAATCAGTACAACAGCTGAGCAATGAGCCTCTTGTATGTTTGTGCTGGACATTAGGAAGGCATCTTGTTTAAAACTAATAAAATACCTTTGGTAAGTTCTTCTGGAAAGTTGTCATTGACAGAACCATTGGAGCAGCCACTGCCCAGTTGTAATAACTGTGAAAAGTTAAAATCAATCACTTTCAGAAGGAAAATGTGAGTAACTTTAGTCAGTTGTGATGTAACGGAGATTTTCTTAAAATACTGTTAAATAATTATCTTTAAATCTTACTTGGAATTTATGCAGATGACGAGACTTGGATCTTCTATGATTCCTGGATTGTTGACAAAATCCTGGTATGTCACGAGGTGCTCCATAAATTTTTCTAGAGTAAGAGCAACAGAAACATAATGATTGTTTAACTCCACTGGAAGTCTCTACTGGTGATGCTGCTGACAACCCAACAATCATGCAGTTCCTCTTACCTTTGGTGATCTGGCTGGTGTCTCCCTCTTGTCCACAGAGAGACATGCTGACGTCCATGTTGTAGCAGGTAGAATCTGACAAGTACTCCGTACCGCTGTCCGCAGCTCCGCTGCCAACCGATTGAGGCGACTGGCTACCTGAGCCGAGGCCCTGCTCTGCTCCCTGCTGAAATGCTCCCTCCACCTCACTGCCGGCACACCAGAGAGTTTGAGAGACCCAATTACATCTGTCATCACCTCACAGAAACTTAATCACTGGGTCATTTTGACACTGGTAATTGATGATTTCCTGAATGCGTTCATATTCAAAAACATCCTCAAATTGTTTTTTGAGGGATAATCACATACTGTATCTATTATGTCACCTTTTAGGGAAGTAAAGTGCAGCCACCTCAGGGTCCAGTGTGGTCAGGTCATCCAAATAAATATCTGATGGTCCAAGATGTTGATTTCGTTTACCTGCAATCAGTTGATACATCAACGATTAGATCATACAGTAAAAAGAAGCTGGAGCAGTGTGGGCGTCACCTCAATTACATTAGAAACAGATGAAATGCTCAAATACGTCACCTTTCTTTTTGTCTTGCTGTTCCACTTTGGAAGATGCATCAGAGGACTTTGCTGACCCCTCTGCAGCAGTCAAGCTGACCCCATTGTCTCTCGCTTCTGCTGCAGTTTGTTCGGTTTGTGAACTTCCTGCTGATCCATCAGTTACTCCAGATATGCCATCCTCCTCCCCTCCCTCAGCACAGGGATCTATTCCACTGTCCCCTTCACTGATGAGGGCATTGTTGGTAGAACCCTGGTCACTTGGCTCAGATAAGACAACCTGGTATCGCACTTCTCTTGCTTCTATACTTCTCTGACTTCTTTCTAGGACCACAAAGTCATCACTTTCTGTTCTTGTTTGTACCTTGTTTGGTTTGGTCACACTGGCCACAACATTTTCATTTTCACAGCTAACTGTGTCAGTCGCAGTTCTGACATGTTCAACACTCGTTCTTTTCTCACCAATAAAGGAATCAATACCACGACTATGTGAATTGGAAGACATATCTCGTCTCTCCTCCTGTCCCTGAGTGCATTCAAGTACCTTTGCTGAATCTACATACTCAAATGAAGCACAAGACATAAAGAGGTCACTGTGGGTAGAAACTGCGATGTGAGAGTTTTTCTCCCGGGATGAAGACGAGGTTTGCATTCCACAGTTGTCTAATGCAAGAGAGCGTGTCCTAGGCTGTGGTTTAACCACAGTTACACTGCCTACTCTTCCGCAGCTGATCACAGGCTCGTAGCCCATGTCAAAGGAGTCCTGCCTCTCAATGATTCGGAAATGAGAAGCGCCTGAATGTGAGATGGCCTGCAACTCTGCTGGAGTCTTCTCTGGCTGACAAAGCTGTGAGAAGAAAGGCAGGATCTCAGACTGGCAAGACTACATCTTCAGCATTCCTACAGTACAGATATGCCTTAAAAGCGCATATACATCTGTGTGTGTGTGTGTATTTGTTTTGCAATACCATGGGAAAGCCTCCCCAGTTCCACTGCATCTGAGGCCCGGAGGAATCTTGACTTTTAACCAGAAGCTCAGAGTCGCTTTTAGGTGAAGTTGGACGACTGTAGAACACACTGCTGAAAAGGACAAAAGCAGACAGGAAGATCCATTCGTGTGTACTAGAGCTTCTCATACACATTAAATGATAAATTATTTAAAGCAATTTAATACCTTTCAGAGGGAGACTGCTCTCCGTCTGAGTGTGGATGAGTGTCTCTTGTCGGCGTGGCTCCCAGCTCCTCGTTCGGCTCCTCACTCAGTGAGTAGTACACTGATTTACTTGACATAGACAAAAAGAGAACTTCAAGATGTTGGACCTGCTGAAACTCAACATCACCTTTACCAAAAATGATTTTAACCTAATGTCAAAAGATGAGTGTGATTACGAACCGATACAAAAGCAGTATCTATGAAAGGGTGTGCCTTTCAGGAGCAAAAACGTGCATCGGATCTCCAGTTTTTCAACAGATACGAAAGAAAATCATTTATCCGTTTGTTTTGCAAGGAAATTATTGGAAAGGATTTTCACATTTCTCCTTTCAGACTTCTTAAAATCATCAAACTATTTAAGCAATCTGGAGGAATTTCGGTGCACACAAGGGTTAGGACAGAGACCACCCAGCCCGGGTTCAAATGTGGGCCTGGGGCCTTTTGCTGCATGTCATCCTGCTCTCTATGACCCCCTTTCCTGTCAAGCTACTGTTGAAAAAAATCCATTAGAGCCCAAAAACCCTTAGAAAAAGAAAAACAAAGAATTGTCATTCATTAATAACTGATATAACCAAGGAACTGATGTGGGAAACCTTTGGTGAGTAACATATGGAGTTACATCGACAACTGCCACTTGGAACCTTGAATCCTGATGTGTGGACATGTGTGGGGAATTTTTCAATAAAAATTGTATCAATGACAACCCCATACGGGTGTTACTCATTTTAGCCGCTTTCAGACTTGCATTGCAGAAGATGTGCGGTACAGTCCATCCGCTCTTTAATCGGAGTTCTCTTATCTAAAATATCACTTCCTTGCGGACTTTTAACGTCGCGGCTAAGTTCACACATGAGGAAATGTTCCGGATAAGTCGATTGTCGAAACAGGGTAGGACGTCTTTGTGTTGCGACTTGTCCGGAACATTTCCTTTGCATTCAGGCAAAACGACGTGCCGCAACATTTCCGCTCTTATGGGGATAGCCGGTAAATGTCCGCTACAGCTCCGAGGTAAAAGAGCGCAACGTTTGTCTGAATGCAAACGGTATAAAAGACAAAATCCGCAACATTACCGCTTTTCAGAGCAAGTCTGAAAGAGGCTTAAATAACATCTGAAATACTTCCTCACTCGGTTTATTCAACAACAGAATGCCTTTCAAGTGTTATGAGGAGGAACATCAACATTATAAATTTCCCCAACTTTTTTTGGAACACGCAACAGGCCTAAAAGGCTAAATAGGATGTATCTTCACAAATTAGATAAAGCTTAAAAAAACATTTATAAAATGTTTTGGGTTAATACTGTCCACAATGAAATTTAAGTTATGGATGGGAGCATAAATTACAATAATTACATAAATTATAATGGGAGATTTAATGTGGGCACGGGTTACTAGTCAGACTTTTCTACGTAGCATGCAAACAGGAATAGAAATGGATTAACATCCTATCTGCAGTTCATTTAAACAACATACTCGGCATATTATCTTATTTAGATTAAGTTTAATTGTCAAAACATTTCTGTACATGTACACGTGACACACTGACTGACCTGACTTGCAAAAGTGTGGACAGCTCCTCTGATTCAGGATTCTCCTGCTGAGCTTCACACTCCTTCTCTCTGTCCCTCTCTTCAGACGACGAGCTGGCCTCTTCTCTCAGGTGGGTGTCGGAGCGCATGCGCTTGCGCCGGCGTTTCTTCCGGCGGGACCCGGTGATGGGGGTCCCTTCAGTGGTCTCCTCAATCTCTTCAGGGATTTCAAGAGGGATGGGGGAAGTGCATAGATGGGCTGGTACCTAACACACAAAAGAAAGTTCAGTGAACATGAAAGTAATCTAAAAGACAAGACAACCATTCCCTGTGTCCAGCTTACCTCTCTGTTTTCATTTTCCTCCACAAAAAAAGCTTCTCCATTGTCCCCAAGCTTCATGTGCAGGTCAACAGGTTCTCCATTTATTTCAATGTCCACCTAAAGTCACAATAATGGAGGAATGTGTTTAGGTTTTACCAAAAGTGACCTGTGTAACTACAGGAGAAGGAATATCTAAGTACAAAAAACATTTCAAAAACTGACAATTTTCTCCTTGGAGCGCAGCACACCCAGCTTCCCAAAGCGGACATGAAAGGGGGAACACTGGAATGATCCATCAGGCTGTCGCACCACGATGACGTCAATCCCTCCGGTGAGAGTGGCGGGGTTAAGACCATGGTACAGCTCCTTCACAGTTACAAACACAGTCTCAGCCAGCTGTCCCACGATGTTCATGGTTTGAGACTGGAGACAAAAAAAAAAAACATGAAGTGAGACTGACTGTAAAGACACAGCAAAACAAAAAAGTGTCTACTCTGCATTCAGTATTTTCTGCAGTTTCAGTCACATTTGTTTACAGTTTCATCTGTCTTCAATAAAAACTGATTCAATTGTAACAGACCATCATAGAAACATTCAACTAAACCAAGCAGGAAAATAAGATGATATTCATTCAGCCTAATGTGGTTTCACTACATAAACAGTAACAGTTAAAAGTTTGAACATACTTACCCAATAAATCTGAATGGATAGGTGAGTTCAAATTTTTTGCTTAAAGCTTAAAAAAGACCTTTAAACCGAGAAACTACCAAATTTTCTGCTGAAGTTAGCTCTGAAACAGAAGAGTCTCCAATAAATGATTGCCAGCCAGGAATCTATAGCGTTTCAAGTAAAACATACCAACCTTTGGAATAAGATCGTCATGACTAATGGGCTAAAGGTCAACAGCTAGGAGTTAAGATGTGATCTACTGAATAGTCTTAGATGTTTGCAGCCGTAAGACAAAAGAAACTCCTGATGTCGTTTTCTTGCCCTGTCGTGGTTATCATGTGGAAAAGTTCACTAGGTGGAGTTCCAATTTACACAACCACAGTGCAAACTAACTTGTTTGGCTGCACATGTCACTACTTTAAATACAAAAAACACAAATGCTGAATTTTAGGAGATTCAAAAGAATGTTCCTTTTCCCTCCTTTGTCCAACACCAATTGCAATCCGGAGATAAAGAAGTCCAATTTTGTCAAAGGTCACTTTTCCTCTGGTTTGTACAATAAAATGAGCACCTGAGCAATTAAAAATTAGCAAAACCTGATTTGGGGAGACCACTGAAAGACTCTGGCTCCCTAAAACAAGTCCTAGTTATGTCAATTCTGTACTTCTTGCAAGAAGCTATCTTTAAATGTCAAAAGCAGCCTCTATAGCAAGTACTCTGATTCTGCAACAAGCTGAAGTCATGAACTGGAGGAATGAAGAAGCAACATTCAACATAACACTTGAAAAGAACTTAAAAAATGATAATAAGTAGCAAAAAATGTAGCTTCACATTAAATTATATTTTTCTTAAGCTTATAATAGTTTGTTTTAGTTGGCAAAAAGATTAAATTAACTACACTGAAAGTTAAAAAGATGCATAACGATCTAGACTCAAAATTCTGTCTAATATCCAGTTTCTTTTCTTACCCAGAGAGAAGGATGAAGGTCTCCCCTCCCAACCAGGCTGTGCTGCCCTGACCTCTCCTCCGCCATCAGCTCCACTATGACGAATTTTCCGACTCAACAAACTCACAAACTGCCTGAAGAAACTTCACCTCCATGTCCTTCGGAGGAACCTGTTAACTTCGTTCCACATAATGCTCTCCTGCCTCACAAAAATGATGCCTCTCATATCTGTCTGTGGATATCAGGCTATATTTAGTTAAATTTGAGACATAGCTACAAAGGTTCATACAGTTGATTACAGCTGCTGGGCTAAACGGGACTTTCCATTTGATCAGTGGTCATCAGAGATGACAGCGTTCTAGTCCTCTCGGTTCTGAGCAAGTTAACAAAATATCGAAATCTATAAGAGAGTCCTAGTATGTTCACTCACATACTGATGCTTCCTCTATCGCACACAAAACACATCCCACTGCTACACCGAATTCATACTTCCCCTCTTGCACTGCACATGACAGCTAGACCAGCAGTTTCTGAAAGGCTTGGACAGGCTATTCAAACACACCTGGCATGAAAACGCACACACATGCAGGCCACAGAGCTTCTGGTCACGACCACAGCTCTCTGGGACATCACAGATGAGGAAACTCTCCATGAAATGCTCTACCAGCGCTGGAAAATCCACCATAACACCAGCAATTTAAAGAGGAACTTGAGCAAAAAGCTTGAAAACTTGGAATAATATCTTTGCCTGGGGTGCGAATGAAGGAAAACATGGCAGAAAGGTAGGTTTCAGTGGGAGAAAGTGCCTAGTAATGAAAAAAAGGTCCATTGTATTGCGCTATGTTTTGCTGTCAACAAAACTGGAACTGTGGTTTATCATGCGGTTCACCTTACAGTAGAAATGTAAAGGAGTCTGTAGCCCTTTGAAATGAAATGAAATGAAAAATACTTTATTTATCCCTCTTTCAGGGAAATTATTGAATTGCTGTTAAAGATAGAAGTATTGCTGTGCAATACTTCTATCTTTGCCCACTTTTCTTTTTTTTCCCCACAAAAAATTATTTGAAATGAGAGTGTATAAAAACTGCTGAATCACCTGCACTTAAAAAACTAGAAAGAAGCCTGCAGTGAAAATTGTAGTAAAATATTATCCAAAACATTCAGATTTAACTAGCAGGTTCTACAAATTAAGATGTGTTTTTTTCTCCTTCATTTGCCATCATTTACAAACCCCGTCTCCCTGTGGGTGGAGTTAGCCAAGCATGTAAAGGTCCTCACACGACACATGTTAAATGTCCAATGTGAAATCTGAAGATGATCTATTCTGTCACAATCACATAATACATAACTTCAGGGCACGGGAAAATTACTGGAGATGTTGCAAAACCAGACTCAGTGAACGACATTTGATACGGGGGTTTGTTTTCGCAGTTTTTCGTTAGAAAAAACGATTTCAATGAGGTTGTATTTTGCACATTAGGAAGAGGATACAGTGCAAAGCTCTAACAACTTCCGTGACGTTTTTAAGTATGCTACTATTACTCACCTCAAACGTTGACTGGAGCACGAGCGACGTAGCACGTTCGTCGGGACTATTGATTCAAATACTCCAAAACTAAAAGAAAATATTACGTTCACTTTAACGAGGAGCTTTATTTTCTGACCAGAACGTTATCAACTGTTTATTTGTTTTCACAAACGACTAAGTTAATGATGAATTACTTGCACTACGATGTATAAAAACTTGTAAAACGAGCTGAGAAACTAAAATAGTCTCACAAACTGATAAGACGCTAATACATCTAGTTACTTGAACGCTTAAAATCTTCTATAGCTACACCACGTGCTACAGATATTCGTTTTGTGTGTATTAAACAAGAGAAAAGGCAAAAAAACAACTTACCTTTTGGGCTGCCTTTCAGAGTAAGAAAACGTCCATTTTCCCTGCGCACTGCGCCCGCGCATAAGCCTGTCAATCATTTCAAAAGCCAATCAGAATACAGATAGAGAGATGTCCCGCCTTCAACGTCAGACAGTAAACAAAGTATTCAATGATGCATATAACAGGATATTCTTTGTGTTTTCCTCTGGTTATTATATGAATTTTAAAAGTATTACGCTACATTTGTAATATTGAACTCCCTTTTAGTCATGTTCTTCTAACAGACGAAAGGTGATTTTGGTTATTCAAAACATGTCAGTGTTAAAATTTTGGACACTGAGATCGAATCCAAAACGTATATTTGCAGGAGAAAATTCTCAAATAATATTTTACAGCAGGACTTTTTTTAACCGTTTTTTTTTTTTTTTTTTTTTACTTTTGCATGCAATAATGAATACACTTGATATGCTTTGTGGCTATTATTCTGCTTTGAAAAAGCAAACAGAAAACAAAACAAAGATCAACTAATGATTTTTTATTATTATTATCATAAGCCACTTCAATATAATGCTTCCGCTACTAAAATCAACTTTATGGAAAATAGCAAAAAGTTCCCAAGCTTACATTTTTGTTATGTTTATCCATTAAAATGTTCATGATTTCATGAAAGAATAACCACTCTAACCCAGTAGAGGGCACCACTGCATTTTCCCAGAGTTATATCAACAGAGAGGCCTTTCTTTGTCTAAACATTCATGCGGTTAAACCATTGAGGTATCCCTCTGTAGTCTTGTGTCAGTTAAAATATTATTCTTGCATGAATAAGAACAGATATGACATGAAATGTCAAAACACAGTACATGTAACATAAATAGGACAATAATTATTTTATATTCACATAGACAATTATATATTCATCATTCTTATACACATAAGATCGATAAATGCAAATTTGAAACGCAATTAATGTGATCCATTGGGGGGGCTAAATTATAGACTGCAAAATTTAAAAGAATTGCTTTAACAGATAAAATAAAAGGATTTTCAAGGATTTTTTTTGTTATAGGAGGAGTTTCTTTATTATTATTATTATTATTATTATTATTATTATTATTATTATTATTATTATTATTATTATTATTATTATT
>JAOXYM010000003.1:29743865-29766741 GCA_028567055.1 Leptatherina wallacei | reverse complement strand
TTGAAATCATTGTCTGCTCCAGATCACTTAAATATGCATCTGATTTAATTAACACACAATGTATGATTGGTGCATGAAGGTGTTTAAAGGGCTATTACTGTAAATGTGCAGCTTGAATGCATCCACTGGGACAATTGTTAAAGAATGGAGAAATAAATTCAGCAGCATCTCCTCAGAGAAGTTCAGCACTTCCAAGTTTTTGTTTAGATTTTTCTGGTAAAGGTGGGGTCTTGTGACTGTTTAAGCTAAAGATTAAATTTTTCGTGATTTGAATTTTTTTTTTTTTTTTTTTTAAATAGTGGGTTAAATTTGAACTGGACCCCCACATGCTACTACAAAAATATTGCAATTAAACATTCTCCAAGCTTTTAGGAGGGATGGAAAACAGTTCTATAAAAATATGGTGGTGGAGAGTCCAGGACATCTGTCCTTAATTTACCTTAACTTTGCATTTAGGTTGAGATCTGACTGTAATGGCCATAGATTTTGATTCACATCATTGTCATGCTCCGACTCTTTTCAGTGAACCCTCACGCCCTATCGAACCTACCCCTGCTTCCAGTCCTCGCATGAAATCACATTGCTTCAGAACTCATTTTGAACACTATTTTGTTGCATCACTTACTGTGCATTATTTCCATTAGGGGAGAATTGAAAACAATTGTGACATATTTACCCCAATGCACAATCTGAGATTCACATGTCACACCCCTTCAAAGATTAGATGTGAAAACATTCACAAAGGATGCGCTGTTGCATTCTCACAAAGCTCCAACAGGCCTCCTCTGGGTGCATTTAGGAAATTAAAATAATCCTCAAGTTTGTCCAGATCAATTTTCAGGTCAAACACAGGACAAACATATTAGACAATGGCATGGACCTCAGGTGGACAACAGAACACAACCACAGATCCTCAGTGTTGGGTCAAAGGTTCTCCTTTAATTTGCTCAAGCACACACGCTTTTAGTCAAATTAACCTAATCATGCAAATGCATCACAGTGATGACGCATCTGGCCCGTAGATTATATTTTAGGGAATCATCAGATGCATCAGAAACATCTTCAAAGGCTGATGATGCACTTGGTTTTTTTCCCCCCCCTTTGATGAGAAATTAAAGACAAAAACTGCATGTAGAAAAACAGAACTTTTATTTCTTTGAAATGTTCATACAAAAAACACATTTAAAGTTTAAGGCGTATATTGCACAGACTAAGAGTTAATATATATTTTAAAAAAAACAAAAAAACATTAGGGACATCATCCCTCAGTCGTAGGCTTAAGGCACAGCAGCCAGTCATACCGCCATCAGTCATGATTCACAACATGAAATTTTGTGAATGCACTTGGCTGAAGAGAAACTACAGTTTGAGATTGAGCTCATGCCAGAACGTACATACAAAAAGAAAAAAAACTTGACCATCAAAGTATTTACATCTTGACGTAAGGTGTGTCAGTTTGCATCTAAAATCTAAAATAAACCGTGCCATATAAAACCCAAACCCTGCCACTGCCTTTTTCAGTATCACAACCGAGGAGGTGTCACCAGTGGCATCGTGGGATGACTTACTCATATGTGACTGAAACACTTAGTATTCAATATACGACCCAAGCCTGACATGACCTGTGTAATTTGAGGTATAAATGCCCACCGTTCTATTGAGTAGCTGAAACAAAAAAACATCAACATGTACACAACCTTTACTGGCTCGGTGAGGAGGATAAACAAACAACAGAAACTGAAACGTGGAATGATGTTGGAGGTTTTCAGGGAATGGTCACAGTGGTTATTGCTCAGCAGTAAGATCCAACATCACACTTCCTCCTCCTGTCTCCAACAACATGCATGTGAAAAATGCAACCGTGTGAACAAAAAACTGCTCAGTGACGTCAGTAAACATGACAGCTCAACTCTCCTACAGCACAAGTCACAAGGAAACCCAGTTTTTCTTCACACACACAGCTACCGTTAACAAATGTCCCGATGGTATTCAGCATTATATTGTGGCTTATCCTAACACAGTTTCACGGAAACTAAAGATTCATGGATGATTAGAAAATTCTATAGAAACCATTTCTGAACAAAAGTTAAGTACAGATCAACCGAACTACAATGTTAATGATCTAGTACCAAACAGAAAAAATTACCAGATACTAAGTGTGCTACATTTGCTTTAATTACCCCTTTCCATCAGTATGACATTCAGATTTGAAAAACAGCAAACCTCTAAGGCTCCAAACAGACATAGATTAATACATCCATCCATCCTCCCGATGAAGGGATCAGACGTAGTGTTTTTCTCTCTCACCTCTCCACTGAGACCGCCCTATGTAACATAATGCCAGCTATATGCGGCTACACCCCCGTGGGAGCTGGGTGGGATGACACAGTAGATGCGTTTCTGGACAGAAACATAAAAATACTGCTCATTTGTTGAAATACAGTTCATGAAATGGAATTGGCCAAAAAGAAAACGTGGTAATTGAGTGTATATAAATTGGAGCCGAGATAATTCATGAGAGCAAATGAAACTCTAAAAAGGCAGGATGACGGGGAGATTTGGAGTCAATCGATTCATTAGGGAGGCCCGCTGCAGTATATACAATTTCCCTTCTGCTTGGCTTCTCTACAACAACAGAATAAGGGAAGAAAATGTAAAAGGAATAAAAATAAAAAAAAGGCTAACTCATTAAAAAAAATAAGAGTAAAAAAAATAAAAATGGGTCATCTGAATTGCACAACTACAGACATCTATAAAGTTGTTGCTGTTCTGAGAAAATAAAAACAACATCATTCTTTTTTAATCCAGAAGGGGAGCGGATGATCAACCAGTCGTTGGCATAAATGTCTTCTCTTTTTCTTTTTACATTCATAAAAGTCTAGCACTGCTACTTGAGAGGCCAATCTGCTGTGCTGGGAACTACACTGGCAGAATTTTCTACAAATGTGGGATATTTTGGTAGGTCTCTGAAGATGGCATCAAAGGTTGTGTAGAAAACATTTACTGTATCCTGAAGAACCTTCAGTCTGACAGAAATGGTTGAGTGTTGTAAAAGAATTGGCTTTCAATGCAAACAGTGTATTAAACATTAAAAGTTCTTTGTCTCAAAAAATGCCTGTTAGCTTATTTTGTCTTGTGCAGGCTCAGGACTTCATGACTGCTTGTGAAGATACATTCTTCTATATACAGTGTTGTCCAAATCAAAAAGAGTCTGGCCTCACTCCACCCCAAATATACAAGATCCAGCTTCAGCTTCTAGTTGACAGGTTCACTCACTGTGTGCAGGCCGTGTTGAGGCCCCCACACTGTGGTGATGGGGGTCTTTACCACTTGAAGGGAAGTGGGTTGCCTGGTGTGAGCATGAACCACGCTCCAAACGCTGGGCACCACTGCTGAATTCCTCTGCGAACTGCTGCCCGTGGAGAAGGGCTGCAGAGGAGGGGGGAGGTGGGAGGTGAGGCCCAGGCAAGGTGTGATCGCTGATGTAGGTAAAGCTGCGGTGGGGACAGCGGTGGGAGACGGGGCAGAGGCAGACACCGGTGTTGCAGAAGACACTGAGGGTGAATCGGGTATGGAGCAGGGGGCTGTTGCCGTGATAAAAGGTTTGTGGAATGGCAGGTGAAGTGGGACCCCTCTAGAGGCTAAATGAGAGGCGACAGCTGGAGGAGGAGCAGCTGCAGTTGGGGGAGAATCCTGGCTTGTAGCGGCTAGCAATGGCACCGAGACCGGCCTCGTGTCCGGCACTGATGTATCTGCAGGACTTGTGTGGGGAGGCGAGACTGCAGATGATAATGGTACTGGAGTAACAGCTGGAACCGCAGCTGGTTTCTGGAAATCTGAGTGTCCCAAGACTAAGGCAGACACTGGCACTATGGTTGGGATGAGCTGAGGCTGGTTTGGGCTGGATGCTCGGACAGAGTCCACCTCTAAGGGACTCCACAAGACTTTATTCATTGGAAGGGGAGATATCCTGGAGGCTGGGAGCAATACTGGAGCTGAGACTGGCACAGATGCTCCCGAGGACGCAGGCACGGGAGATTTCACTGAAGTTCCATCTGACACTGTAACAGCCATTGCCTTCTCCATCAGACTCTGCACCCTGGAAGGATCCATGACTTGCTCCTCTGGAGGTGGGGTTGGGCCCATGTCACTGCTGTAAGCACTGGACTTCTCATCTACTACTTCAGTCTTTACAGCCGCTGAGAGTTTGTTCTGGGTCTCCTTGAGTCTCTCTTGCTCTGCAGCCCTTTGCAGAGCTGCATCTACGAGGAGCCTCAAATCACTGAAGTCCTGGGTTGGGTACAGCTCAGGAGGAGTGGGAGGAGGCGTGTTGAAGAGGCCACTGGTAGGACTAGCTGCTATTGTTGTGCTGGTGAGGCAAGCCGACTGAGCCCCTTTTTCCTCCGCTTCCCTCAGCAGGCTTTGTGTATCCAGCCTCATAAGCGCCTGGACTGATCCTTCCTTACCAGGGTAGCCTGCTCCCGTCAGAATAGCTGTTGCTGTGTTCCCCAGAAGACTGAGATCCAAAGTAGGCGCCGAGCGGATCACGGATGGACGCTGCTGAGGAGAGGCCGTCGAAGCATCGTTTTCTGGTGAACTGGCTCCGCCTCCGTTCGCCGAGTGACCCTCATTTTTACCTCCAACCTTACGAGAGATGGTGAACTTGGTGGGATCTTTGCCGTCCTTCCGAAGCAGATCGGGGAGCAAGCGGCGGCGTGCGTTGATGAACCAGTTGCATATCTGGGAAAACAGGGGATTTCTGGTGTGAACGCAAGTTTATACAAAAACCAAAAACCAGTTTATAGTAGCAGAACTTTAAACTGTTGCTGAGATTGAGCTTAAAACCAGACTACATAAGAAAGGCTCCACTAGCCAGATCTGGTTGTAGATCTAAAATAATCTGAAGCATTTGGCTTTAATTACAACCTTTGTTCATCCATGTGAGTGACTGAAGCCTGGCTCACTCCCTCTAGTGGTACAGCAGAAGAAAGGAGGGAGACAGGCGGATGAGAGCGCTCAGACAGCTGGCAATAATGAAGGCCTGAGCTCAAATATGCTGAGCCACTAAGAAGCCAGCCAAAAGCATTCCAGTCAACTGACTACATAACAAGAAATCCTGCTGCTGCCGCCTCCTACGGCTCCGTAAGGCCTTATCTAGAGCAGGCCGCCTGTGTGTTAAGGGCAAAGCGGAAATGTCAACTACTGATGCAACAAAGTGAAAAGGGGAGAGTGGGTAGCTGTTGACTGGGATACGGTGTGGGGACACCATCTAGTTATCGTTTTACTTTTACTTGCTCACAATGCTGATGTGACTTGATATTTGAGAAGTTGAAGAGCTACAAGTGGAACCAAGAATTTCTTGTAGAAGAGAAAAATCATTAAATTTTATCTAAATTTAAAAGCCGCCTCCCCCACCTGCAGCAAGGAGAGGTTGGTTTGTCCGGACAGGCTGAGTTTCTCCTGCTCCGACGGGTAGGCGTTGAAGCGGTGCTCGTACAGCCAGCTCCGGAGAATCTGCACCGCCTCCTTGGGTAGGTTGCCACGGCGACGGCGCTTCCCAAGGAGCCCTCTTCCTGACAGGTCGAGTGGGGAGCCGTCATCGCTGTCAGACATGGCGGAAGAGTGCTCCTGCTCCGGGCGATGCTCTTCCTCCAGGGCTAGAGAAGAGGAGATCACTTGTCATGTGCACTGCTAGAAGCAGGACTCATCAAAACAATTTAACCATTCAATCTTTATATCAAATTTCACTTGGTGCAAGAAGGTGCCCTCCCCCCCGCCCACCTTTGTTGTGTTATTGACAAGCATGCAGTTAATCACACACATACTGTTACATACATTTCTGCACTTTGATCCACTTTCAGACACAAAATGAAACCTAAACTATATCCTCACAATAGCAGACGCCATGTAAGCAGAGACGTGGAAAGAAAAGGTTTGAGCTGATCGAACACCGACAACCAAAACAAGTGCAAAAACATTTTTAAAGCTGATTTTAAAAAGCAGCTTCTGAAACATTTTAAAAGTGAAGTTGTAGGAAGACGGGGTTCAAACAATGGCTTTGTGATTTGAAATTTTTCTTTTCCCCCCTAAACTCAATGGTTGGTCATTGGAGGAAATCTCCCCTCAAAATGGAGCATGCCTGATCCCAGGGGTGGGCCACAGAATGCAGTAAATGTCTTTCTGTGGGGCTGGGTGAAACCTGACCCCCGGGGGCAGCGCCTGTCCTCACAAAGGAGATTGTGTGCATATCAACATCACAGTAGCCAGTGGCCCAGGAATCTATTGACCATGTAAAGGAGGCTGTTTTCACCTCAACTAGTTGGACTCAAGACTGGAAGAGCATTTGACAAAAAAATACAGGGCTATTTATTTGGATATGGGGATGCACTACAATAAATAGCAAGCAGTAAAAAAATAAACTAATTACAAAAAAAAACAACCCAGAGGATTTCTTCCATTTAGCCATATGTTATGTATTACAGCATGCCTGAGTATTACTAAACATAATTTTTAGTATCCATTATTATATTCATGTGATGGTACAGTTTGGTCCATTATGAACTTATTTGACAATTTGGGCAAATTAGCATTCATTCAATCCCTCAAAGCTTTTTCACTCTTATTTGGTTCCATAAAAAACTTTGTGCAGTAGCTGATATTATGGCAACAAGTAATTTGAAGATGAAACACTGAAAAGGGACAAGTTTGACTTTTCCTTTGGCATTATTTCAGGTAATCCTTACAGTCTTGGGAAGAAACGTGGTGTACGTGATACCACAACAATACTACACTCCCACAACTGCACCGCCTCCTTGGAGTGACATTTATCTTTTATCATAACACTAAAAATCCCAGGATTTTAAAAAAAAATTTTTTTTATCAAATAAATAGCCACTATCCACGGCTATGCATAAAAATCGCACTGACTGTCAAACAGGCCAACTTCTTGTTTACAAAATGTCTTCTCTGTCTGTAGAAGTTGGTAAATGTGCTTCCTGCAAAGTTTTTTTTTTTTTTTTTAGGGGGGGGAAATAAAGCCTCAATAAAAGCCCCGAATTAAGTTTCAAGGATATAATCTACCAAACTTCTTCACTCCCACGAGCTGCTTCAGGAGGTGGAAATTTGAATCTGGCCGTTAGTATCACCGACCCACGAAGTTACAAATCACGACTTCCCAAAACAACCCGCTTTGTCCAAGTCCGATGACACATGTTCCTCTAAAGAGGCGCTCAGATAAAACACAATGTAACACTTTGAAACAAACCCAGAAGCCAGTCGGTAAACGAGCCATCTGGAGCGCACAAAGGAGGCAAGACAGGAACGCACAGCCTCCCGCATGTCGCTCCGCCAGATGGACACCATGCCTGCCTCCAGAGATAACTAGCTGGCTAGCTGTCCCTCCAAATTTAAACACAAACACACGCTGCATTTGCTCGCAACAAAACCCTCGCATACCAGGCAGAGTCAACAGCAAAGACACGCGGGGCTAGCAGACAGACACTTTGAGGGTGGTAAACGTACACAGCAGAGATAAAATAAAAAGAAAACACGACCTGAGTGGAGCTCACCTCGTTTCAATGCTTTCATTCTTTGTTGATGGCTCGCTTGAAAACACGCAGCTGTCCAAGTTGCTTGCTGTACAAAGCGTGAACGAAAGCCAAACGATGGTTGACACAACGGCACTTTCTTCCAAGACACCAAATGTGTTTTTGCTTCTTTCACCGACTTAAAAACCTCGTTTTTTAGTTTGTTCCAATCGAATAGGTTTCCACGTTTCCATTGCAGCCCTCGCTTTCAGCCAGGATGAATGTTTTCAGGCTTTTTTTTTTCTGTCGCTTGTTCCTTTTACCTGCATGCAGCAGCAGCGCCAGCGCTTTGCCAATCTTGACAGTCGCAGCTGAAATGATCCCGCCTCATGAGCCTCTATCAGCCAATCGCATCTCTGTATGACGCCTCCTGGGTAGTAGTCAGCCAATCACGTTGCTCCTTCAGCCAGAGGCTATACTCCGCGTCGTTGTGACTGAAAGGAGAACCATTTCATTCAAAATATAGAGCAGACGGTCATTCAAACATTATTTTGCCGATACTCTTAAACCCCCCTCACGGTTACACAAACTTATAACGTGTGGCAGGGTGTAATAATAACATCTATCATTCTGGCTTGTATTATGAATGTCTGCGGGAAACAGCAGCGATTTTACGTAACAATGTAGAAAAAAAATGCTCCTGTTACATAAATCATAAACGTCGAAAGCGTCGACTGGTGACTTGAACTGACTGCCCCATGATGCCATTACCAGAAATATCTCCGCTCAGTCAATTTCGTGGTGGTTTTAAGACTTAAATTTGCTGTCTAGTCCAGTTGTGTGGGTTACAGAAGAGCTTTGAGAGAAAAATAAAAATGTGAGATTGGGGAAAGACTGATGATTTGTAATGAATAAAATAACAAATAAGTTGAACTGTGATGGTTTAATGATGACATTTAAAAGAAAAAGTCCCCATGGTTTCACCCTTTCAATGAAAATAAGCAAGTACAGTCATGATGAACTTTTTGAGAAAGTACTGTGTGCATTTTATTGAACATTGCATCTCTGCATTATACATGTGAACAACCTTGAAATAGTATAAATAGGTCTACAGCATTGTAAAAGATGAGGATTTTTAGCTATTTACAGAGGATGACTTTAAGAAGCACAAGGGGAGAAATGCAAGATAGTCTTGTATTATTCATATTCATATCAAAGAACCCATTTACTCTGTATTGCACATAGTTTAAATGTTACCAGAGTATAGTGAACAGGAATCTAGGTAAATCTCACTTTCATGAACACGCCTGCCCGCTCACAACTTTTTTTTCATACAGTGCAACACTTTTTTTTTAAACTAAACCCCACAAACCCTGATATACACATATCTTATATAGTATTGTAGTGAAGAGGTTCTAGTCTTTAAAATATGTGCTTGATCATAAAAAATATTCATTTCTAGACACTTTTTGCTACATCACCTCTCTGGTGGCATGACCATGGCCTCTACCCCTCACCCTTTCCCCAGTTTATTCCCAAGTGAAACAAAGCAAAGATACCAATGAGCATGTTTTCTTTTCATTTTTTTTTTTTGCAAAAAGCTTTCAGGACAATGTAGGAAAGTAGAGCCACTGCACCGGGGGTAAACTCAAACTAGATTTCATGTGCCTCTTAAGAATCCAACAAATGCCTTCAAGAGTGTAAATATAAAAAAAAACCTTAAAGGATAAGTAAACTTTGTCGTGTTACAAATATTTTTACAGAAGTAAAGAAATAATATAATGAAAATGTAAATATCGCAGAATCAATTGAGCTGCTTTGAACAAATTGAAGACGGTGTTGAAGGAAAAAATAACAGACCTCTCAAGATTAAAGAAACCAAAACAGCCTGCTGTTTAAGCACAAGTCGAAAACCATCTAACCCATATGTATGGGGACTATTATCATCCTCTAATCAGTGTCTTTAAAAGCAATGACTCCCCCCCAAACACTGCAGCTGTGTTGATCATAGATGACTCTACCCAGGAAATAGACCTAGCTTTGTCACAGCACTATGTGTGTGTGTGTATATTGGGAGAAAAAGCCTTGTTTATATGTATGAGATGAGCTTTCCTCTGGCTCTCTGAGTATGTCCCTGACATGTTTTTGTCTCACACGTCCAAATATCAGAATGAAAAGAAAAAAAAGTGCTGAGCTCCAGTTTGAGTTGGTTAACTTGTATTACAACTTTCTGTGTGTGCCTGCCCTCCTTCCCTCTGTGTATTTGAGATGCCACATATTGGTTTACTTGCATTCAGTTTGCATACAGTTTGGTGAGGAAGGCTAACAGCAAGGATTGTCTGTAGGTAAATGAAAGATTGTAGAATGAAAGGATGAAACTGTGCAACATATTAAAAATATCAGTAAAGATGGCAGATATCGTGGACTGTAACGTATTCATACAAATTGAGAGGGAGCAAATCAGAAACCAGTGACTGTATCTAAGTGACACAGAAGGGCCTTCAGGTGCCAACGATGCTATCCACCCCAGTCAAATGGACGGGGGGGGGGGGGGGGGGGGGGGGGGGGGGGGGGGGGTATTGACAGCAGTCGGGGAACTGACTATTGACGCCCCGAGCCATTTTCCTTGCTGAGAGCCATCCCCAGCAGGCAAACACAACAGGCAAACAATGGCCTGCCATCAAGAGAAAGCTCTTGCCAACAAAGAGAATAGAGAATGGTACTTATTGGGCTTTTCCAATTCAAGGCTGGAGAATCACAGTGGGTGAGAGGAACATTGCAGCAGCCAAAAGCAACAGAGTGGCAGTCCAACAGTTCAGCATAACTAATTGGGACAGGAAAGTTGTTTTGTTTGCTCGCCATTTGGAAGAAGCCAAATGTGAGGGGAAGGCATGCAAACAACAGCGCTTTAACAGCATGTCACTGTATGTGAAATTCTTAAGTACTCACTTAAGCTTTGCACTGATAAACCAGGAGGCTTCAGATGTCTTTCTGTTGCAGAGCAGATTCAGAGGAGATACTGTAGAAACATTTGCAAATATGTGAAATGAACACAACGTATCGTAATGCAAAGCGGGGCAGAAATCGTTGTGAATCCCCCTTCAATGTATGGAATTACTGTGTGTATTGGATCGAAATGATTATTTGTATACTGCCCCCTTTCTGGGCCAGGACGGGGAGGAGAGTCCTGGATCTGAATGTTCCAAAGCGATTGTGTTGTAATACTTGTGGGCGGTTCTGCTTAAAGCTTCCGGGCATGTGCATATCAAAACGTTCAATCTGTAATACATATGTTACTGTGGCTGCTGTCCAGTTCATCTGTTTTCACAGTCAACTGTCGAGTTCCCTGCTCCTCACGGTTCAATGTGTGAGACGAATCTGAAACAGTGAATTCATCTTTGGCTTCTGCAGTCTTAAAAAATAAAAATAAAAAAATGAATTGAATTGAATAAATGATGAAAACACAATCATGAATATATGTAGTGCTTTAATTAGAGAAGTTTTCTTTAACTTAAAAAAAAACAAACAGCTCAGGTATTTTCTGTGGTGATCAGTCTGGGGAGGATTAAAGTTGGACTGATTTCAGGGGTGGTGGGAGACAAAAAAAAAAAAGAGAAAAGAAAACTTTTAACCTGCATACTTGGCCTGCTGTGTGACTTTGATGAAAGGGCTGGATGAATTTAAATGTACTCATTTCATGCTCAGTGAGGTTAAGAAAAGCACTTAAAAGTATTCAAAAAATTAAATAAAAATCCTGAAGTTACAACACAAGAATGAAAAACAAAGGGAATGTAAAAGAGAAAAGCAAAAGGTTAAAAAGATTTCACAAAAAAAACCAAAAAAAAAAACAGTATATTCTGGCAGCAGTTACCCTAAAACTACAGATCCTCATGCACATTCCTTATTAATATGGGGATGTGCTTTCAGTCAAAACCATGATAAAATCAATTTACAGATAATCACCGGTCTTAAAAATCTGGCACAGAACATTCGGAGGACTCACACCATAATTAACCGCTAAGGAACTACATAAATAACCCTTTCAACCGGACTTTTAATTCCATCAAACCAAAAAGTATTCAGAAAAGCCTGATCTAAATGGATCTGTACAGAAATCAAAGGATGAAGAAAGAAAATTAGTACAAGGAAGACATACATAGGTGAATTTGTATTGTGTGCGCAATGTGCATGATGGCCACAAGGTGGTGTTGTGCAAAGCTACAAGATGGCCCGTGAACCTGGGAAGAGCAATAAAGTGAGAGACAGAAGAGTAATGCTTCCCTTCTTTCTGCTTAATAAATCTTATAGCCAAGATAAAGGAACTTTTAAAACAGTCTCCATATAGATTCTTTATCCTATAATTGTCATAATAATATTTTAATTAAGAAGTTTTAATGATATAAGAATAGTAAGAAGAAAGGATAATGTTCATCAGCTGAGGTCTTCAGTGGCAGCCGTCTCCTGCTTCATCATCTGTTGGGTCTGCAAGAAGTCAACATTTTCTCTTTCCAGCAGGCCCAGCCTAGAATTGTACATGTTAAAACCCCATAAACCCCATCCACTGGACAATTTCCTCCCCATCATCCATCCATCTTTACTGAGAAAGCTCATTTGTGTTGCAAAAAAAAGAAAAAAAAAAAAAAAGATCCTCTCGTTTATCCAGATGTTTCACAGCCACTCATCTGTCCCATGATCCTTTCCCCCTCATCGTTTCTCTCAGAGCCGAGTCTGGGCTTCGGGGACGTAAATTTCGATGCTGTCTGCGCTCTCTGTGGCGGAGTTCTGGCGAAATGAGGCGGCCTTCTTGGCAGCCAGCAGGCGCTTGCGAGCCTCCTGTCTCTGCTTTTCAGCCGAGGTGGATGAAGAGGTGGATGAAGAGTCGGCGCTCTTTTCGCGGCCGAGCGGCGGTCGTCCTTTACCAGGCTTCTTTGACGCCGGAGGGGCCGCCTTCTCCTCGTCCTGCTGTGTTGGAGCGTTGTCGCGTGATGGAGACACGACACGGGGTTAATGGAGGAGAGAAGAGACAGCACAGTGAGAAAATGCAACGTCACAACTATTATCCGTTTCCGTCTGTTCAGACATGTCCAGACAGGACAAACATATTGCCAAAGCGGATCATTCAGAGACATAAGACGATAAACAAACAAAGACGACGGACAACTTTCAAAAAAGTAGTAAACATTGAGAAAAACTGTCATTTCAATGACCAATTTCAGACATGAAATGGTAACATGAATAATGAGCACGTTGGGATCAACACTAAAAGGACAACAATACATTTAAACCGATGAACAACATAAAAGCAAAAGCATCTCAGCTACAGCAGTTTTACACAGAGACACGACACAAATAACAAAGTTTGTTATTCAGAATCAAACGAAGCCGAACAAACATAAAAAGACGTCCAAAGAGCATAAACGAGACTGCATTCGGTCACATGACCATGTTCCACAGCAACACAAAACACGCATTAGAAAATGACGCATGCATGCTCAAAGCAGGGCTTCACAGTTAAAAAACACAGCAGCATCAGCCCTCTTTGAGATGGTTTGTTTTCCCATGCATGCCTATGGGGATCTCTGTGGCCCCTCTGCATTACACAGGGAGGCCCCGTTAGAGTTCATCCCATGTAGGGATGGTGTTTTAATAAGGGGGAAAAAGAAAAAAGAGTGGGAGAAATGGTGGCGGCGGTGGTGGTGGTGGGAGGAGAGAGGCCGGTTTCGGCGGCTTTCCTACCCCAGCCAGGGCACTGGGCTGCATGGGTGGGAAGTACCTTCCGCTCAGGGGGCGACTGGGCAGCTGCAGATGGTACGGGCTGCCAGTCATTGGACTTGAGATGGTAGAGCTCATCAAACTTGAGGCTGATGTCCTCGATGGAGAGCTGCAGCAGGTCCCAGAAACCAGCCAAGTCCTGGGCTGTGGGCCGTGGGTTGGCATTCACATTCTGACCAGGGGAGGGAGAACGAGATGAAAATGAAGCAACAGTAACTCGAAAGTTAAGAATACTCTCAAGTTATCTAGAACAGACAGCGTAGGGTTGCTTATGTAACCTAAAAACAACACAGACTTCATTCTGTCCTACTTATTTGTCTTGTTTGGTGTAGACTGACCTTTTTGTCCAACATGTGAATCAACAAGTCAGAAACTATTATCCCACAACACCTTTATCTCACCTCTTGTTATGGGCCATTGTTGGCTTATCTACCAGCATATCCACGGTCCTGGTGTGAAGAGGACTTAAAAAGCTCAGCACAATGGATAATGGTTTCTGACATATTAGCCTTTAAGTGGATGCTCTGACCTCAGAGTGGTAGAAAAAAAGGAGAGGAAAACCTAGTTCCAACACCATGGCGTCAGCACCAGACTTTTTTTGGCAAGTAAAAATGAGGCTAACTCTCCCAAAAAATATTTTGTCCTAGATGTGTCCAGAATGTGAGAACCAGGACGGTGGATGGGGCATTTTTGGGGCTTGTTGTTGGATGGGAATGTGGGATGGTGCTTTTCTATTTCCTTGACATTTAGTCAGCTGAGGAGGCTGGTGTATTGTTCTTTCACTATGACTGAATACACATTGGTGAAAATGTGGGTGGGGGAAAAAAAGAAGCTCCCTGACAAGGATTTCATTCTAACTAACAGTGTTTACACACTGACTAATAAACTGCAGTGATTTTTCAAAACAACAATAATCACCAAGAAGCCACAGAATTAGTCACTTACACATAATTATTTATCTATTTATCTCTCTACTTGACAGACGTGTGACTTTTTCAGATTTTTATTCAAACTTTGTTTAGCTTTGACTAAAAACGAAGCAACAATTCTGCTCCTGGTGCAGTTTCACCGACTTCCAAACATGTTGCTGCGCTTCTCATGTTCACCACTAGAGGGAGATGTAGAACTTGGATAGTTTTTTTTTAGGTGAATAAAAGACCAAACAAGAAAACAGGCCTCACTGCAGGGTTCAAGTTTTATTCTTCCTGAATATTTATAAAATGTTGACTGATCGCCACAAAGTTTATAAAATGAGAGGATTGAAGAATGCCAATTTTTGACACTGATAAAAAGATCAAATTTGAAGTTTTAAGTAACAACACACCCTAACATCATGGACCAACACCTGGCTTTGTTTTTTCCCCCCTTTGTGTGTGTTTCTTTTTTAACTATAAATGCATAACATGTGTAGATATGCCTGACAAAAAAGATCCTGCACTGGCGTCTTTCACTCTGAAACAGTTGCTGTTTTTGTAGCACAAGCAGACAAACTTGTGTTTGTTTTGAATCCATTCTGTTCATCACATTTACGCAGCTGTACTCACTGCTCTGACCTCTGTCCAAACACTCTGGACCAATCACGTGTGTGCGATGCTTATTACATATAATCTGGCATGTCATGTGCTGGTTGTGGGCAACAAATTACCAAATGCCTTTTTAACTAAAACAAAATCACCTGAGAGGAATTGGCTTATTATAAGCTTCTATTTACAGCTGGTATGCCTTTATGACAGACTCTGTGTGATGCCTAATGTGCTGCCAGTCATGGCTGTTCTCAGATTAGTTAGCTTTTATCTGCGTAAAAAGCCTTCATGATTATCAAGGCGTGCAGAGCATGCAGAGGACAGAAAAACCAAAATACAACACTGGGTTTGGTTTTGGCCACCAGCTGCGAGTCTCAGTTTCATGTCTGTGCAAGCCTGCAGGGTGAGGAGTCAAAGAGAGACATGATACACACCAAGTTTTGTTCACACAGTCCCCGGAACTGCTGGAACTTCTGAGAAATTAGGAGCTGAGCACTTCCTACTGCACTGCGAACTTTCCCCAGCACTACAGTGAGAGGAAAAAACAAGATGTTATTTGTATATTTTTTCAGAAGCATCCTGTATTTTTGAAGCACAGTGCTACTGTACACACAGTGTTCTCCATCCTGCAAACAACCACCCAGACCAAAATCCCAGGTATTTAGATGTAGGTGTGCATGCACAGGATTGCCCAATAGGCTCTATGTGTTGGCATGAAGGGGATTACAATGCATTGGATAATGTGATCCTCTTTACAGGAATCTGAGCTTATATGGATATTACCGCCTTCTGTCTGCCTATATACTCTTCTGCTGCTGCACCAAAATGAGGGCAAACATCTGCCTCTGACAAAATTGGGACTCCTCTCTGATCACTGGATTTCAGTTACTGCAATAAGACTGCAGCGTGATGAAGTCCAGCTCGGGACTGCAGATTTAGTGCAGACTACTTAAACACACATCTAAAACGTACATGCTTGGAAATAAAAAGACACGCTCACACTTACAGAGGGCCTTTGTCTACATATTGATCAAGTCTTTCACATAAAAACTGAGCGTCCGAGGCCTTCTTACGATTTTAATGTTTGATCTGCATGTGTGCTTTCTGCTGGATGTCTCAGGCTGATGTTGAGGCACTAATCTAATCTGGAGGTTTAATCAGTTCCAGACTAGATTTGTGTAATTCTGGAGATTACAGGCCTGCTTGTATGTGGTAACCCCAGGTATTATGGCCTCATCCCCTTCCATGCTGTGTCTGTCTGAAAGACTGATTGTGGGGACTGAGGCAGAGCTCCATATGTGAGCTCTGCACCGCAAGCTGAAGTCAAACACAGCTGCACCGCTTGAAGACAGGTCGATATGTCTTCTAGACTACAGCACTGAACTGACGGTGCAGTCAGCTCTGATGTGCAATTTCTGGACCAAACAATGCTGAACATGGCTACTTTATTATTATCCAAACCCAACAGTAGCAATTAGATAGAATCCTTTCATCTCTTGTGGGTCTCAACAGTTTTTATGGGGGACAAAAAAGTTATTGTCTCCGCCCCGAGGTGGCATGGAGGTAAATTTAGAGAGAGATTTGGAGTTCTAGTGGCTACCCTGCCGGCCTTACCCTCCTCTGAGAGGTGGTTGTCTTTGGTTTCCTGCTCCATCTGCTGGCACCAGCCTTCCATGCGTCCCGTCTCGGCCTGCAGCAGCTTCAGGAACCAGTGGCCGTCTCTCCGACACAGCGTTCCTCCTCCTCCGCTCTGTGGGACGCTGCCATTATTCCCGTTCCCGCTGTCTAGCCAGGGGTCTGGAGGCGGCAGAGATGAGGGGTCCAGCGCTGGGTCCAGGCTCTCTGAGAAAGAGGAGGAGCTGCTGCGTGTGGTGGAGCGGTTGAGGATTTGCCTGGGTGGTGGAGGGGAAGATGTGTCACCAGTGGGGTCTCCGTTGTCTAAAGAGCCTTGTCCAGGAGGGGAGCTCGTGGATTGGCTGGCACTGTTGACCATGACTTTCTTCTCAAAGGGTTTGGCATTATTGATATGGGTGATGACGGAGATGTCCTGTGTGTCTGAGTCCGTTTCTTGTTTTGAGGCCATACTACTGGAGCGACTGAGCCTGGAACAAAAGAAAGACGGCACCCGCTGTTACACACAGACCTTTTCAATAAAACAAAGATTTTTTGCAGCAGCAGCACATTTTGTGTGTGCAACATAAAATGTGCTGCACAAAGAAAAGAACCATTGAAGAATCAGATCTCCCTTGCTGGAGCAAAAAGGCACCACTGAGTGTCAACACTGAGTCATTTCTGCTGGTCAATGCAGAGATATAAATAAACAGGATCAATCAGATATGAAATTCTTGATGGGAGTGTTTTCAGACTAACATCCTGTGAGCTTCTTGTCTGTACATGACAAATGAAAGAATAGACTCCACACAATGCTGTCTGATTATCTCCAGTTCCCGTAACCACTCAGGAAATACTTCGCAATAGCGGCTGAGTCAAACAAAAATAATATTATGAGCACTCAACCAAAAGTAGATGAGAAGCAGAACAGCAAAAGGCTGAAAGGAGATGTCATAAACCATACTTTGGTCATTCTCAAACAAGAAACTGACACCTGAGAGACAGCTGATGTGTCTGAAAAGTGGAAAAATAAATGAAATCTTGTTCCATTGCTTATCATATGAAAATACACTGCCTGGCCAAAAGAAACAGTCACATAACAGTATTTTGTTGGACTGTCTTTAGATTTGATGATGGCACACATTTACTGTGGAATCATCTAATTAAACATATGCAACATAAAAGGATAATTACACTGTTTTTTGTTGGAGGTTTTTGTTGTTGTTGTCAAGATTTTATAGTGATGATGGGAGAGTCAGGCTGCTGTGTAAAGTCCTCTCCAGTACTTCACAAATAACCTTAATGGGGTTAAGGTCTGGATTCTGTGGTGTCCAGTCCACGTGTGAACATGTTTCATCCTCCCTGAACCACTCTTATCTAAAATTGAGTCAGATGAATCCCGGTCCTGGTAGCTGTGAAACCTGGCGTTCAGCATGGAACGGTACAGTACAGCTTGGTACGGCTTCAAATCCTCTTACTGTGGTCAGGATCAGCCGTTTGTCGCTGCTACTGACTTGAAGTTCAGAGCGGTTGGGATAGCGATCGTAACAACTAAGTGTCGCAAAGCTCATCTCGGATCAGCTGAGGAACAAAAAACCGATCAATCTTAACCCGCAGGTAATAAACATGCTCTTGGATTCATTAGTCGGGCTCACATGTGCGATCCACACGCAAATCAGATATCCATTCAGGATTTATGTCTCATTGCTGTAAATTGTGTGCAGCTTTCAAACAACCTCATGAAATGCGCGTTAGTGCGTGTGCAATTGTAGGGAGTCATTTATGCCTACAGGCGATGATAATCTCGGACCAATCAGCCCTCTGGAGTGTCTCAGTGTCACCATATAGTATCCACTGAACCTCAACCAAGGTAATTGAAAAGAAAAAGAAGTCTTGGACAGCATCAGTTACATGGTACCTCCTTCTAGTAAATAAATACAAAATAAGCTATTTAAAAAGAAAAAGAAGAGCCGAGCTTTACGGTGCCATGTAATGGAAAAGTGCCACGTATTGCTGAGCGTCAGGAACATTTCATTTGCACAGTTGGTGCCTTTTTCCCCCCTGGTCAGACAGCGTATTAGCCAATAATCAAATGAGCAGCTGATCTGCACAGAACTTACAAAAATAGTGAAATACAGGATGAAGGGATCCTGTGCCCGAGAACTTTGTGACATTTATAACACTACAAGCACTGAACTACACTACAACAAGGGTGTCAACAGTAAGCAGAGACATATTTAAAGCATCCCTCCAATAGAAAAATAGCTGTTGTCAGAGTAGCTTGGATCGTTTTTTGATTCATAACCATAAATGGGCAACAGAGCACAGTTTACAAATTCACCTGTAAGTACAAAGTTTATCTGTGCTCACCATAAATCTGAAATAAAGACCTACAAGTTTAAGTAGCAGGCTGTTCTGGTCCAATGTACAACTAAGGTAATGTGTGTGGAAACTTGAACACAAAGAATAGACAGTGATGCAAGAGACTGCTCACATCCCAGAACTTTGATTGAAATATTTTTCCCATATTAATAAATTCAGAATTTTTCCAAGCACAGATTTCAATTCAAGAATTTATCAAGAAATTGAACTTATACAGCTAATAACATAATTAAATATATATATATATATATATTAGAAAAAGGGCCATTTTTCAAATATTTGAACATATCTGAAGGGGATCTTTAAATAGTAAACGCTCACAGGAATGTGCTTGATCGTCACAAAACACAAACACACACAAGACACTCAGGATGATTTGACATCTACAGAGGTCCTGTCAAGGGAGAGAACAGTCAGGAGAGTGTGTGGCTATAATATAAATTCCTCACGTTGTTAAAAGGACAGGAAGAGGACTTACTGCCACCCGTCCTCCACCTGTACTCCAATTGACTGAAATTTGGCCAGTGGCGGGGTCTCTTCTCGTGGGACTTCCTGAATACAGTCAACCTTAAAAGGAATAAACAGTAACATGAAAAGGGAAAAAAAACAGGATTAAAAAAAATTTAACAATGTGGCTTTTTTATTATCCCATAATCCAGTGGTTCCCAACCTATTTTCCTTGAGGACCCCCTTTATGCATATACTAAAAAGCAATGGACCCCCTAACCCCACCCTTATGCTGAAACCATGCTGGATTTATGCCTTCAAAAATTACATTCTCACCATGAATACTGTATTGTAGCCGAGTCCTGTCCTTCCATGAAGCCAAAGTTAAATGAACGACATATAGACGGACATTTTTTTCTTAAAATAGGGACAATTTGTGGACATTAATCACAATGGCTCTGAATGTTCAAAGACTTTGGCTGGGGACCCCTTGTGCTCTTTGGGGGACTAGTGCTCTAACCCATGACTTCTAAGTAGCATGTGTGGGGTGTTTAAAATTTAAAGTGATAAACGAGGCAAAGAAAAATCTGTTTATGTCCATGGTGGAGGGGGAACATACAGTGCTACTGTATACATCCAGCTCTAATGAGTAAGATTCAGAGCAATGAGGCGTTTAGCTTGCAAGTCACATTTGAAGTCAAGGTGACGTACTTCAGACAACCGTGTGACTTTGGCGTTACATTTGACTGTGCTGGCTTGCTTTTGTGTGTAGTAACAACACTGACTGAACTCTTCAAGCCCTCAGCCGCGCTACTGAAGTGAAACAGCCCCTGGCCTACCTGTATGCCGATGGAGGAAAGTTTCCGCCTGGATACCGGGGCTATGAAGGGCTCCTCTGCTACAAGATTCCCTTTATTAGATCCAAATTTTAGGAATTCATTTTGGATTACTGAGTCACTCGTCTCAGTGGAAGCACTGGCCGTGCTGGGGGCGATCGGATCCCTCGGGGTAGCGATGGGAGTGGGGATGATGTGCGGAGGACGGGGAATACCCCGGGCCAGGCTGTTGGCACGGGTGCTGTCGAGGCTGTCAGAGGAATTGCTGTGGGCGTGGCTTGACTGGCTGTTGACCTCTGACCTCCTGTCCTGCTGGTCCAAGTAGTTGTCCTGTGCAGACTCTGTGCTGCTCTGGACCGTCACCGAGATATAGGGCTTGGAGGTTGTGCGTGGTGGCACTGGTGGAGGAGCAGCCTTCTTAGAGGTGGTTATACATGTAGAGACTGAAAACAAACAACACAAAAAGAAGCAAATCAGGATAAAAGAAAAGGATTACAAATGACAGAGTTCTACAGCCAGGCGCTGTGGAAAATATCCAGCTTGTTGGTTTTTTATATAAAAGCTTCAAGCATGGCCTGTTTGCTCATCAGTATCATTCTAAGAGCTGACTAACAAGTTTTTCTCAGCACGCCCAGAGCTGAGGTGTACGTTATCACAAAGGAACCGTGTTGTGTGGAAGCTGGAACGCCAGCACAATCAACGAAGCATCCCGTAAAGTAGAAAATCAACTTGGACAGAAAACCGAACAAGCTTTCCCCTTATGCGGGAAAATGAAATCACACACAGATCACACTTCAAAGCCTCAATCACAAGACAGGTGATCGAATCAGCAGAGATTCACTCAGCACCTGATTCTCATCAGCAAATATGGGCTGACAGTAGGAGAGGCTCAATTATCAGCTGAAGTCCTGAGAACTGCCCACCAGATATGAATAAGGATGCAGTGACGATGCAGGGTCAGATAAATCCACATTAAACCATGTAACATAAAGTAAAAACTGCGAAGAACAAAGTCTTCATTTAGAAAATAGTAAAAGCCAAAATCTCAGACTGAAATAACAACCAAAGAGAAAAATGATGTTTAGAGAGATGATTTAAGAGGTTTCAAAGTGCAAAGGTAGTTTGTTCTACAGTCTCTGAACCTCAGCACCTCGTAGTTATGCTTGAGGGTAATAGGCGCTCATATTTCTATGCCTGTTAAAAGCAGCAGCAGCATTTTGGCCCAGCTGTAGCCGATCGAGGGAGGTCTGGCTGAGCCCAACGTGAGGAGCACTGCGAAAATCTAAACCAGCCGACATGTAAGCATGGATTCAAATCTCAAGGTGATGCAGAGATAGAAGAAAGAAGAGAACGGTTGTGTTCACTGAAAGAAGCTGGACTTGACCACTGAGCTGATTTGTGCGTCAAGTCTGAGTTTACCGTCAACACGCACGCCCAGGTTCGTCGCTGCAGGTTTCAAATGACTAAAGAGAGGAGTCTTACATTAAAACCAGCCAAACAAGAAAAGTCTGGATGAATGGAAACGTCTTGCCGATATTTCAGCTTCAATGATTTTTGTCTTTCTTTAACAGAATGAATGTACAGCAAAAGCAAAAAAGCTCAAATATTTAGACAAAGCGAAGAAACGAATGCACAATTCCTGAATCTATTGTTTGATTGTTAAAAAAACTAAACAAAACCCAAAAACAGATAGTAAAAATTCAGTGGCGCTGAAAGATTAGATATGTTAACTTGCCATGTTCCTAACCCGCTGTTACTCAAAGACAGAAGCAGCTGGTAGCTTCTCTGTGCCAACAAATAGGGTTTGTTTGACAACTCTCATTGGCTGGATTAACACAATGATCAACTCAAGGGAGCTTAGTGCAAATCAGATAGAGAGGATTGGAGATCCACAGGAAGTCAGGAATACCGCTTTGGGACAGATTCTTTATGTAGCTGTGCAGCTACATCGACATGGTCCAGAAGATCCTAATTACACTTTTAATATCAAAACTCAGAGGCTGAAATTCAAGAAAGTACCTACTTCAAAATCAGTACCTCTGAGCTTGATCGAGGTTTTCAGTCCACAATAACAGAGTTTGGAGAGGAGAAGGTGAGGCATTTTAGCTGGAGGAAACTTAAGTCGCTGTTAATCATGGAGGTGGTGGCATCATGCTGTGGGACTGTTCAGCTGCAAGGGAAAGTAGTCACTTATACTAAAGTCCCGTTTCAACCAAGGGGTCCAGCTCGGTATGGGACAAGATAAAAACTGGGAAGGGTGCAAGAATATCCGATCCAATCTGTTCTACTTTTTGGGGAGCCTTCCGTTGAGGTCCCAATCTCACCCTAAACGGAGGACCATGACACACTGCAGTCCACTGATTGGTCAAAAGAATTTGGCAAGGAGAACAAAGCAGGAACAGCGCCATGTTTAAATATACCATGGATCTTTTTGTTGTGCTATGGCGTCACACTATTACGTATCTTACACATCTATTGCTTAGAGATCAGGGTTTACCGTACCACAGTGTACCAAAACGGCCTGTCCCGAACCAGACTCCATGGTGGAGGTAGATGGTACACTGGAGGAGAAGGAAAATCTGAACCATAAGCAACAATCCAAAACTAGACATAGATACATACCAAATATCCAACAGGGCTCAGACGATATGCTTTCTTCCCAATTCAATTCTTTTACATTTGTTTGGGTGCCGATTCGATATAAATTATATATATATATATATATATATATATATATATATATATATATATATATATATACATACATACATATATATAA
>JAOXYM010000003.1:29714999-29743332 GCA_028567055.1 Leptatherina wallacei | reverse complement strand
TGAAACAAAAAAAAAAAATAATCGTAATATTTATGTAAATCAATTTTTTTCTCCCACCCCTAATATCTAACCATGAATCTTTCAGAGACAGCATTTAGTCAAGGCACAACTTGCAGTGAGACATTAAACCAAATATGAAGTGATGGTATCTTAATTCACTGTCTATAAAGTTCCTAAGCTTTGTCAGCGTTGGCCTGTTTAATGCATAGTCTCCTGATCACATGCAAACATATCTTATACTGGGTTAGCATTTTAACAGCTGAGCTCCTTACAGATGGAACTTTTATGTCAGCTTACATGAAATCCACACAGCATGCCATGGCTCCATCACGCAATCTGCTTCACGCATGTAAAGCAGATTTTATTGGCCAAATGGATATAGTCTAATATCTGCACGCACTACACTATCCTCTGCCTCTTTGACACATTAATTCATAGCCAGTACTTCCTCTCATTTGCTTTGTTCTGAGTCAACAAAAGCAACTCTATAAATAGACCACAATGCAGTCTTCATTACAGTGTAATATTGGTAAAAAAACAAAAAGTACAATTACTAAAACCAGATTCATGATGTAAACTATGCATCAGAGCATATTATCCTAATGGGCCACACATTAAAATGTACACAGTGCAGATGGATTACAACTTGGTGTATTTGAGTCATGAATCTCAAACTTTATTGACTTAAAAAGCAAAACTTGAAAAGAAGATGAAAAAACAAGGTGATTTCCCATGTAAAAGACTCCATAGAAGAGACACCAGACATCCCCCTCATTCTAAATACACCTTTCACAGCACCCTTTCAACAAGGAGTTTCACCATACTTTCATGAACAATGTGGCTGCTACATAATCTCTGACCAGCACCACAGAAGAAGCTGAATATGACGACAAGCACTGTAACTGACTGACTTGAAAGAGCAAGCATTTAAATGAGGGCTGCGTTCCTCTTCGAGAAACTCCTGTTTTTAGCACGTTTTACACCAACGGGTGACCAAAGTCGGTCCTTGAGGGCTGATGTCCTGCAGGTTTTTGATGCTTCCGGCTGTAGCACATCTGAATCAGATTAAGATGTTAATATTGTTTGAGCAGCTGTCGAGGAAAGCCATTTAATTTGAATCAGGTGTGTTTGTGCAGGGCAACATCTAAAACCTGCAGGACTGCGGCCCTCGAAGACTGGAGCTGGGCGCCCAAACCAGCATGCACATGTGCAGAAGTGGATTACAGTCCTTAATATACATGAGCTTAACACCATAAACGTGTTATATATATATATATTGCAAGTCATATTATCAATGCCATATTCAACAGGGCTTCTACATATTACAAGTTCTCTTAATATCATGCAGCAATAAAAAAACGGTTTATCTGTTGAGTAGCAAAAGCTTGGATTGAGAAACCTGCAGACAGACTGCATAATCAGCAGATATAAGGATTTATAGAGAAGTCAAGGCAGAAACTGATCTCTTGTAACAACACTCCACAGGTCTGAGTTTCAAACAAGACAAAACATTATTATTATTTTCCTGATGCATTAACTGTTAATCCAAAATCTCTAAGTCATCAAGGATTTTGAAAAAGTCTTGAAGCAAACATGTGAGCTGCTGTGAAAACACTCAAACAAAAAGCTTGTTGTTCATTGTAATCCCGTTCTCAGCATCCAGCCTTATTACTCAACATAAAGCCCATGTGACCCAACGCACGTCTTTTATGCTGGATTTTATTCTCAAACAGTGACTGAACATTTTTTGACTACATGTTACTCCATGGAGAGGGGGGCCAGCCAGAACTACTGCAGCAGAACTAGCTATGTTTTCGTGTTAACCTAGTGTTTATGATTCAGCCCGTATATTTTTGTATTTGCTCAGAAGTGCAAGTTTAGTAGGATGAATGAAACATAAGTCTGAGGTGGTCTGTAAATGTGAAGACTTAGGCATCCCACAAAGTCTGCCAGTGACACACTAATGCAGAAAACATACAATACGTGGCAACAGTCACAAGTGCCAACCCTGGCTTCAGCTGTGACAACAAATAGCAAACTGCTCCAATCCACTCAGGGTCACATTCCAGCAAAGCCAGAACACTGAGATCATTTGATGACACCCACACCATTCCTGAACTGGCCCGTCTCCAGACCTCCGCCTCATCTTCATTCCAAAACATGAATATATAAAAAAAAAAAAGGAGGATGAGCCAAGAATACAAACAGCACTGTAAATAGATGAGAAGGCGTGGCAGTGGCTTTGCACAGGCTTTTCCCAAGGAACATATGAAGCACGGATGGTTTTACACATCATCAGTAACACATTTTCAAGACAGGAGCCATTCTGTCAGCTCGTAATAATGTCTTGTGATGTACTGAAGTGTATTTGTGGAGTTCCCTGCAGAGACATTGACGTTCCCGGACTTTCCCCGGGGATTTTCTCATTTTTACTTCTTCTGTGTTTGGGTGGCAACTTTTGAGCAGCAAATGTAGTGATTAACTCAAAATGCAGGCTCCACCCTCGTCTGGGATATGAGGCCTTCCTGCAGGGTTGCGAGGAGGTGTGCACTTTTTATTTATTTATTGTGCTTCATAATACAACCAAATGCAATGAAACATCTGCTTCTGCTTCACTTCACTTTAGTTTGCAGAGCAAAAAGAAAAAAAAATAAGGTTTGAGCGCTGCGTTTGCAAACAGCGACTGGAAATAGTAGCTTAGTGTGCCTTTAAGTCTAATTCCAAAAAAAACTGCATTATCCACAAAATATAAGCCCTGACATCATAACTGATATGAGACTCAGAGATTATAGAGAGGATAAAACACTAAAGCCGGTCACAAACAATCTGAGCTCACAAAGAATACTGTATGTCAGCTGGTGAGCAACAAGAGAAATGGATTAAGCTTCGATTCAGAAAGTGTGTAAAATGATGTCGTTTCTAAGTGTTTACTATTATTCGATTGTTCAGCCCCGATCCAATCAAAAGTGGCCAGCGCTACGTACAGGACAGATGTGTCCTCAATCACTTTGACCACATTCAGAAGTAGTCTGGGACACTTTTATGATAATCTTAACGCAGAGACACATTCTGAGACCATCTACTAATCTGATGGTATCACTACAATGTTCTCTCTCACTCTCCAGGTTTCCAGTTGAAATTACATTGTGAAAAATAGCAACTCATAGGATGTCTCATCCACAAAACTCTGCACATCTTTGATGTTCAGTGGTGCAGAGTCAGACAGCAAAGCAGCTCCACAGCAGTGCTGAGAGCAAAAGCTGTTGTCAGTCTGCTGGTGAGATGTTGGACTTGCAGGGGTTCAAACATCAGTGTGTGCTTCTCTCATATGTGTCTTGCAGAACTAAACTCACTGAAAATAATTCTGCAACACGGGCGAAATTGTAATGTGTTAAAGTCTGAATAATGACAGTTGACAGCAGACTGTGTGTGACACACGCTATGCGTTCGCATACAGACTGAATGACTGAGAGCCAATCAAAATGTGCCTCTCAGGATGCACGTGAGGAACTCTGCACATGCATAATCAGTGCTGTCCACTCGTGATCAGATCACTCAGGATGCATGCGAGCACCAAATGTGAACAGGCCCTCTGCAGGCATGACTGGTGGATCAGTTGGTTGCAGTGTGAAGCATTTCCTCTTGTATTCTCAATGCAATCTGTGCAGCGGCCCAATCACTAGGCCAATATTTAATTTCCTTATCACTTTGATGATTGGCTAAAAAATTTTTTTGTGCAGTTTATGTGTTAATTAGAAAAAAATCCCACAACATGTCACATGATAAACGAAGATAAAAAGCTATCAGAACATAATCCCTGCAGAAAATGAAATGTTAACGTCAGCGTTGCGATCATTTTTAGCATTTTGAAGCGCTAGTGGCTGCTGTGTGGACTCAGACACGGATTTACAGTGACATGCAAAGATTAGCCGAATGAGAGATCAGACCGGTTTTACACAAAGTTTGGAGTTTAACCACACGACCCATTGTTCACACAGAATAATTTGCTGAACCAAAAGCCATGAATCAGGATCCAGTTTGTGATGAAGGTCTGCTAAAAGCCCCCCAAAATGCAAACAAAGTAGAGTTGTACCACAAACAGTGTAAACGGAATTATCTTATAATCAGTATTACGGTATTTACTTACTTTACAGAATTCAGCCACACAAACCCAGCTGCGTAGGCAGAAAACTCATCCTTGAATTTACAGAAAATGTGCCAATGCCAGCAGAACCTTCTTAAACTCATCAGTACCACAAAAAGACCAATAAATTGGACAATAAACCAAATACTATTGCTTTTTAATTAGGCTAAATCTGTGTAAAAGTGCAGCTCAGTAAAAAATAACCACACTTTCCTTTTAGTGGGGAATTTTAACCACAAAAACAAACAGAGGGATTGTGCCAAAATGTTCAAGTGCAATCTGGAGTGGGCACCGAGAAAACTGCTGTTTTCATGCCATCTGGACTGTGGTACTGTTGTCCACTGTGATTGCTGGTTCATGGGCACAACTTTGAAGCCAAGAAAACAATTAGCAGCTAGATGCTCCAGGATCTGAAAACAATTTCAAAACAGCTCCATGACTGCAGTCCAATCAAAGCTTTCACCAGTACAAGAATCACTTTTTAAAGTCGTCCTAATACTGTGCTGGCGCATCAGCCATTCCACTGCATACCGACAGATTAGATCCTGGTTATAGAGTCACAAAAATGAAAGAAAACCAACAAACCAAACATTTACAAAAACAGGATTATTTAGTTATATTCATAACGATAGAGCCCATAGACTGGCTTCTTTATCTTGAAAAGCATTTAACTGTTTCTTGTTGGAAAATGGCCCAATGACCACAGACCCAGTATGCCTCTCTCATTCAAACCACCTTGTTGAAGGAAAACATAAGAACAGATTAAAACAACTTTGGTAACTGAGTGAAAGGGGAGAAGCTGTTGGACCAGTCAAAATAAATAAACACAAGTTAAGTCACTCAAGTGTTAACTGATGTGCATTTGGGGTTGTATGAGGTACAAAAAAGGATAAAAATAGAGTACAATTGGATTGTGATGCTCCATTTAACAGCAAAGTCTGTCTCGCCCAGTTGTCTGCCCATCTGTACCGTGTAATCCAATAACTGCCACTAGAAACAACCTTTCCTGTAACTATCACTACTTTTTTTTTTTTTTTTTATCCCCATGATCGTTATTCCAATCAATAATCTAATGAGCTGTGTTCATCAACAGCACTGCGACAAAACTGCTGTCTTTGTTAAATAAGATTTAATCCATGCGGGACATAAGTGGGGCAGCCTTTAAAAAAAAAAACTTTCCATTTTCCGTTTCAGCAGCCAATAAGAAGTAGCCTTGATGAAGGCAGGTCAATTCATTTAACAAATCGATAGTTATAACTTAGCAGGTACACATACATAAGAGGACACTTTTGTGTTGTCAGCAGCAGAGTTCTCAGTACTGAACACATGGACATACACACACCACACATACAGATCAGGAGCGCATCCCTGACGGAAAGTAAACGTAGCCTAGACACGTTCAGTTGTCGGCGTTGAATGGTTTCCAGTCAGGCTGCTCAACGTTAGTAACGGACAATAATCTGATGTATGCGGTTAAATGGGTTACTCACCCTGGCGTGAATATGCGCAGCACCGCAATATCTACTGTTGACATTAAAAGTGTTTTAGAGTAAAAGCAGCTAGTCGTGGAGTCGTCGTTGACCTGCGCAGACACGCCGGTGGTGCAGAAAAGCCGGGTTTGGTTTGGTAGCTGTTCGTTTGGGGAGTCTGTGAACTAAACGGAGGCGTGGTGACAGAGTTACTGATGCCTTCAGGATACCTCGGACAATTTAACTCCACGGTTGGACGATTGGAAGTAGATAGTTTGGTACACGTTAATAATATATACATAATTATTACAGCACAGATATGCGGTAGACTGCTTCTGATGTTGAAACGTAATTTTTACATTTTATTTTATATATTTATTTATTCTCTTTTTCGTCTTCTTCTTCTTCTTCTTCTTCTTCTTCTTCTTCTTCTTCTTCTTCTTCTTATTATTATTATTATTATTATTATATTGCCCATTAAATCCTGCAGAAACACTTCTATGCAAAAGTATAATCTCTCTACTCAGTACTTTACGAATGCTTAATGAATATTGTTTGTTTATTTACAATGCAACTCTTTAAAACCCCAATATATATATATATATATATACATATATATGCCTTAGCATGAAGGTAGCATTTGCTCTTATTTAAAAATGCTAAATGGCGTCACAAAGTGGATGCTGTTTGGTATAAGTAACTGAAGCAGATGTTAATCCATGCTATAAATCTGTATAAGTGAGCAGTCAGGTGTAGACAATCAACAGAAAACCTTATTTGTGTAATTGTTTGTTCTTTAACATATTCATGATTCTTCTCTTTCTGCAAATTTTACATTAACTCATTAAACAAATTTGAATGATGCATTTCGTTATGCTCTAAATTAATTTCAAATTAATGAAATGAAAATGAAATGAAAAATACTTCATTTATCCCTTTTAGAGGGAAATTATTGTTGTAGCAGAGTTTTTTTTATTTTTTTATTTTTTTTTCTAAATTAGTGACCAAAGTAACACAGCTATATCCTTTCAAAGCAGAATAGTGGTTTTTGTAACCTTTTCCATCTTAAATTTCTATTCAGTAGTCCATGAAGTGGTCATTTTATTGAATCTTTTTAAGGGGGGGGGGGGAACTGGTTTCAAAATGTTACCTGTGTGTGGGGGTATGATGCGTGGTCTGTCTGTCCCAAAGCGTTGAAGAAAAATTGCAAGTTGTTTCTCCTTTGGAGCTTTGTCCAAGCCAGTGGCTTTCAGGTAAGAGGCAAACTGCTCTTTCCATGTCTTCCATTGTGTAGAAAGGATGTCTAATTAGGGCAAAAGAGGCTGCATTTGAGCTCAATATAATGCTGTGGGCAAGTTGGAGGACAAGAGTCCCACCACTGCAAAGTTATGAAGGGCATTCAAAGGGATGTTAGGGAAAATACACAACAAAGCAAGAACTGAGTCCATGAGATTGTGTCAAACTATAAAAGGTGTGACAAATTTGCAAAGAAAATCTCAAACTTCATAAGCAAAAAATATATGCCCAAACCTGATATGTAGTTTAAATGTGTATTCATCACTTATTTGAAACATCACAGTGCATTTTGGTAACTTTTCTATCTTCCACTAATATCCGATTTATTGATGCTTAAAATTAACAAAAATTGAAATGAAAATGAAAAAAGACTCACCAGTGTTGGTGTTGTATGTCCGAACGGTAGAGTCAGGAGGTGGAGAGCAGCCTGAGTCGATGGATGCTGTGTCGTCGTCTTGGGAACAGCCAGCCTGGATGGCTCTCAGGTAGCTATGGCTGCGGGACCGGAAGCATGTTGGCATGGGCAGATCTGGAGGCTCTGGATTGTCCTGAGAATGGGAACGGGAATCTCTGTAGGTAGACTCTGAACTGCGGTCGTCATAGTGGTGAATCCTTTCCAGGTCTCGCAACTAAAGAAAGAGGGGAGGAAGATGTTGCTGTTGTAGCCAGATCTCGAGCTGACCAATGACAGCTCTGCCTCGCTAAGAGCATTTGTAAAGCCATGAAGCACATTTCACGGGGTGTGTTGAAATGGTACTAATAAGTCAAAGGTAAAATGTGTGAAAAGTTTGCCGTCTCTGCTGCAGACTCATGCCATCCAGGTAACCTCTGTTCTTTCTCCCCCACCCCACCTTCTGCACTGCAACACTCATACAGTATTAAGTTGGCCATCTGAGAGTCTCCATTTGTAGGTTATGAACCAGCATAGCTGGTATCTGTTTACTGACAGAAATGAGGCTGAGTAATGACATTTTGATGACTCACTGACTGTTAATGGGAAAAAATGCAAAAGAGTCAGCACAAAAGAGATGAAATGAAGGAGAGAATCTGACGGTTATGCCTAGTTGCATTTATGCAGTCATGCAAAAGATCTGGGTGTACAGGAGCTAATTTTCCCTCTTTCCTCTTGAAAAAAATTCAAATTTGGAAAAAATGAAAAATTATACGGCTTGACTAACACGGTTCTGGTTTGGTGTGCTCCTGTGATTGCGTGTTGAACAGATAAATTCATTTACAAGGCAAATTTGTTGTAATGCAGCAACCTGTCACAGGCTGGATGCAAATCCTGCGGTAATTGCCTCATTTCTAAGAGGAAGATCAGAGCCAGTTTATGCAACTGATCTTCATCTTAGTGACCTTGTCATTGGGAGGCTAATTGCTCCTCTGTAAGTAGATGAATTAGACTTAAAACGATCAGTGTATCACTCATTTGTCTTTTTTTGGGCACAACATTAATGTGAGACAGTTAGAAAATGGAGATCCTCTGTTCACTGGAAGCTCATTATATTACAGTAATTTGAGCTGTATCTGTGAAAATGTAAATGATGGAATGCATCTGAAGGCAGAAAAACAAAAAAAAGTTTGCACATGGCTACGTGATGTGCCTTATGAGTAAATGCAAACTCATAAGTCAGAAATATGATATGACATTTTTCATTTTCCTCCAAGTAATCACTGACCTGACCCATACAACTACGTCTGCCCAAGGTGCTGCAGGCTTGGCTGAAGTCATCATCATCCCATGGTGCCAAAGGTCCTGTTCCTCCGATACAATCCAGGTTGTCCAGGCTGCGATTATTGGACAGCTCTCTGAGAGATGGAAGACAGCTGGAAAGGGCAGTAAGATAAGAGTAAAAACATGGTTAAGAAGATAATTATCTGCCACATATGAAGGAAGACCGATGAATTAAAAAGCTGATGTTCTCACACCATGACCAAGAAGCAGGAGGAAAACACAGATCGGTGGAGAAAATGAGTGATCGGCAAAACCAGCAGTTGAAAGAGAGACGTTAGTTCAAGACATCTCTTTCATTTCCACTTCCATTGATGTGCGATAATGAGTCCAAATACAGTCTGAATTTTAAATTTCTTTAAATCCTTGCATCAATCATTACAGCATCTGAGCATGCAAAGCCAGTGACATCAGACGAGGCATGTATGCACATTCGGTGCCATCATGGTGCCAAAACCAAAGAACATGTTCAGGTTAATCAAACATAAAGAAATCAATCTAATCGTGTTTTACACAGTCTTTGTTGGCACACAGTGATAGTAACATGGCTGAAAAAAAATTCATGCCATGATATACTGACACAGATGTCCCCTCATTCCCTAATCTGTATAAAGACAAATTCAGTTACTTTGAACCCCAAAGCACTTGGTTGATGGTTTAACAGAAGTAAGCTGGACATGAGTTGGCCATTTAGTGTTTCCACCTTGCAGCCTTTTCTGAGGGCTGCAATGCAAACATCACTGTTGACAGATCATCCAATCAGAATTGTTTTGCACCACACCCCTGAGAAGAGGCCTGCAAACCTATCACTGACCTGCTCATTGACCTGCTCAGCTGGTGCAGAGAGGACACACTGTGGAGTGGAGACCACAGGGCATCCAGCTCCCCCTGCAACAAGGTGTAATCCAGGGTTCTGCTGCTCATGCCAATCAGGTGTGCGCAGAACGGAAGAAAGTAGGGTTGGACGATCAGAGATTGGCAGGGGTATTAGGGTAAGCATTAAAGCATGCTATAGGGTAGAAATGAATTAATACTAAATGTCTAAATTTCCAAAGAAATATAGCATTCATGTTAAGAACCCTTACCAGCAAACCTTTAGATTTAGGCCCAATCCCATTTCTCTTTTTTACCCCTACTCATTCCCCTTCTTCCTTTCAGCCCCTTAAAACAGAGCTACAAGGGGGAGGGCTGAAAGTTACCCCCTACAAATTAGGATACCCCTTCAACAATCGGATATGTCATCAGTAGTCACCGCTGGCTTTTACGTAAGCAGACGCAACGAGCTGTTGCCAGAAATCTCGATAAATCATGCCATCTACAGTGATCTCTCTTGCATGGGCTATTGGCATCTTTTCTTGATGTACCAGACTAACGTTTACATTACATCCGATTGGTGCATATTACTACTGCATATTTTGTACCCAATGAAGCCCTCAATGTACTGAAGAGCAGCAACGAGGTTGCTGAAGCTTGTAAGCTCCTGAAAAATCTTCGTTTGAAGGGGTATATAGCCCTCCCACTTGCCCCTAACCCTCTGTCCAAACGGGAATTTGGACACCCTACCCATACACACGACCGCACAAAGTGGTGGGGTAGGGCCAAGTGGTAGGGCAAAGGGGTGAAATGGGATTGAGCCTTATATTTACTCCTCATGATGACTGCACGGATTTTGTGACTGAGTTCTTTCGCTATTTCCTAAAAATGTAAATACATGACAATGTATAACATTAGACATTATTGTGAATAATAAGAATGGTACGCAACTCCATTTTCTGTCTTTTTAGACACTGATGACACTGTAAAAATATGTTGATCTTAGATATGTAATTTACAACAAGGCACAGTCAGGTAGCAACTGTACGTCCCACTAAGACTGCATCACATACTCCATAATAACTGAAAGCACCGTCAGCAAGCGTGATGAGGCCGTTCGATGTTGATTAAGTCGGTAAAAGAAAGTCAGTGTCACATTGTGTAAACCGTTTGTTTAGTTGCCTTTATTATCTTAATTAGACTGATGCTATGTGGGGACAAGAGAGGGAAGGTACATCACAGCTGAGGTATGGTAGTAACTCTAGCATGTGGACAACAATGGGGAGTCTGACACCACTTCTATGCGTGAGTAAGCCCAGCGTGGATCATGTGTAGTTGTGTGTGCTTTTGTTTTTCTGCACACTGGTACGACGAGGCTGGGCATGATGGTTTCCTTCCTGTATGCACAAAAGCTGGCTGGCTGGTTTATTTTCCTTTGATTGTTGAGAGGTTTTTGCTAATCAACCTTTATAGATGTGGGCTGATATGAGTGGATAGGCGTTCTCTGGAAATCAACACTTTATATTGCTGCGCATTTTAAAGGTGTAATCAGTGACTATGTCTATGTTTTGGTAAAGGATATAACCTAAGCCTTTACTTACAAAAAAAAAAAGCACTCTGTGTAGTTCTCATCATTACTGGAGGATAAAGCAGGTCTTTAAGTTATACTGCAAACATTACTGTCCAAATTTAACGGAATAATTAACTGCCTAATTCTCTGATGTTAGTTTTTTTTACTTTCCTCATTTCAGGACTTCATGAATTTGGACTTTTAGTGCTGTTTCTTTTACAACTAATTGTTAATGATCAATTCATAATAAAGCATACTGTTGTGTTGGAGTGTTTTCTCTTACTTGCGTGGGGGTAGTTGGTCACTCAGAGACTGTTGGGTGGCCCTGAGGTAGCTCTGGCGGCGAGCAGCAGATTTGGGCGAGGGTTTGGGGCTTCCCTCAGAGTCGTCGCTGTCCTCCAAGTCTCCCATGGCCTTCACATAGCTACCACTGCGCATCCGTCGACATGGAATTTCATTGGCACCCCCGCTGCGGCCTAACGTGCTGCTCCAATCACCCTGCAGGCATCATTAAATTGAACAAATTAGCCTTTTTCTTATATTCTCTTATCAATGTTCTGGTGTTGTTGATGCTAAGTCTATATTTGTATGAATTTATAATCCATTTGAGGAATGCTCACCCTTCGTCCAACCTGCAGGTAGTTGCAGGTTAACTCTTGTTGGCAGGACTTGGACTTGAGCATTGACCTGTCTAGAGTAGCCGAGCCCTTCTGGATCACTTGTCTTGGTTGGCCCATAGTCAGTGTGGACCAAGACCCTCCTTTCATATAGTCATTATCATTCATTAACATAACCCCTGTTCCACTAAGTCCAACACCTCCTCCACTAACAGGCCCAGGAAGTGCCTGATACTTCATGTCGTTGCTGCTTTTAGAAGAGCTGATAGTGTTGTAGCCGCTGTGGATGTATCGGCTCTGGCCACCCTGGCTATCGTGGCCAGTTGGACGCCCCAGAGTCATCATGGCCATGGTGTTGTGGTAGCTGCTCAAATCACTGCTGTCCAAATCATCTGAACTCCAATAACCTGACATGTTGGATCTTGGTCGTCTTTTAGCAGTTGCCTCTGATTTTGTACCCCGATCTTTACTTTTGGCTCTTCGATTGTGCTTCCCTCCATCCTCTGTACCAGATGAGCCTCCACCGCTGCCTGTAGAACGTCCGTTGACATTTCCTTTCATGTGGTGGCTCTCCAGTGACTGGGACTTTGCAAAGAGCTTCTGAACTGAGTGTAGCATGTAACGAATGCGACCGGGACTGTCTGTCCGCTGCTTGGCAGCAGCGACAGCAGATGTTCGATGAAACTGCAAAGTGCTGAATCCATCATGGCCTCCAGCAAGATGTTTATCAAACTCCATCATACCAGGTGGTGCCTGATTTTTGGTCATATGATGTGATATAGTTGCTGAGCCGCTTGTAATCATAGGTGTTCTTCCACTCAGCCCCCCCATACCCATGCCTGTCGCCATGCCCATGGACATGGATGTCCCCATTGTTCCTGTGCTTATCCCCCCAATGCTATCTCCAGGAGGAGAGAAATCAGACTGGTCATAGGAATTGTAGTGAATCCCAGGAAAGGTGCTGCTGTTGGTTAGCTGGTTGTTGAGGGGCAACATGCAGTCTGCTGGAAGGGAGCCATGGTTTGTTGGAGGGTAAAGGTGGGGGTCCATGGAGCCATAGTGCTCCATTGTGGGGCTCAGAAGGTAAGGGCTGCGTGGCAGCGTGCTGGTCTTCTGAGGGTAGAGGGCCTCTGGGTGGCCGGCGGAGGGGTCACAGGATTCAGACAGGTGTCTGTTACGGTTGGTCCCCAATCCTTTCATGACAGTGAGGAGGTCCAACCCTCTAGAAGACCTCCAAGCCAAGTAGAGACGATAGATTGCCTTGACGGTGATTCCTAGAAAAGAAAGAAAAGCAATAAAAAGAGACACAACACAACAGATCTGGTTATATGTGCACAAAACACATTAAAATGCATTCAAACACAACCGAGCATATCAGCTAAGACACAAAAATGCCCACTTATCTGCTAAACCAGACTATAAAGCAGTAGCCGTAGGGCAGTTGGGCAAATACAATGCAGTGAATGAATGGTCTTTCCACAGCCACCCACAGCAAACATCTGTGCTAAAATGTTGGAAATGAATGAAAAGATCAACATATGGAACAAGGACAAGTGCCAATGGGTCAGTGAATACATTATGGGTAAGAGAACAATTGCTGACAGACACTCCTCCATATTTATGTGGGACATTGCAGCAGAGAACAACCATCTTCTTTTTCTGTCTAATCACATTCAGGAAAAAGGTCAGGGCAACATTAATAGCTGCAAAATATTTCCATTCCTGTTAACCAACAAACATTTCAGACATAAAGAGAGCTATTTCAAGTGGTCTTTCCTATTATATAAACCAACTTAGATTTCACAAAATAAAACAAGTCTGATTAGCAATTATCAGCGTAAATCTCTCTTCTATCTGTTTGTATTCCACCTTCTTCCTCCACTGTCCCTTCTCTCTTCTGCACACCTCCAGTGGGTATCCCTGGCACTTGTGGCCAAGCTCCTGTCCTGTCTTTACATGGTGAGCCAAGTGTGGTGGGCCGACTGTCATGGTGAAACCAGTAAAGAGGATCTGACCAGTGGGCGGTGAGCTGCAGGAGTTGGCAGGTAACTCTTCTTGCCTTCCTGGTCAAGCTGAGCTAATGCCCTGCCTGACGAGGCAGCAAGGACAGCGCTTCTTGTCATGACAGATGATAATTGAGGGAAATTATGTAAAAGTTCAAATGGAGGCAATAACTACTTTTGGCATAGAGAATGTCTCACAAAATGTGTAATTTTATTTTCTCAGAAACTACAACCCCAATCTATAATTCTGAGTTTGAATGGTAAGGACTTTATAAAATAATAAGTAATGAAAAACAGTAATTCATACACTTTGATTTTTATGTATTTGCATACACTATGAGGCTATTTAATTTATTTTGTATCAAAATTAGTTCAAACTTACACATTTTTACATTTCAGACCAACAAAAACCTCCCTTACTCATTTATAATGTTGTCATTTCTTTTCATTGACACTTAAAAAGGGATTTTGGCATCAAAGATATCAAGAGATGAACAGTTTCAGGTGTTTGGCATTCTTATTGCAAACATGTCTTAAGGTGTGCAACCATATGGGGTTACTTCTGTCACATTTTGCAAATTCTCTCCACACATTCTGTGTTGTGGACAGGTTTGTAATGTGTGCGGAATGTGGTTTTGTTTTTTGATTGGAAAATGCATGAATGTCCCTGGAAAGATGTCCTACTGAAGGATGTTTTTATGTAAAATTATGAAGCCAACTTTAGAACTAAATGAAAATTAGAAGCTGAACTGTATCAATGCAACACAACAACAAGTAAGCAAACATCTAAACCTTTAAAGCCCAACCCAAGAAAAACTGGGGAGAAAAGTTAATTTAAAAAAAAATCTGAGATCTATATTTGGCCCTTTAACAAAACAAAGAAAAAGATATACAATTTGTTTTGGTATATTTACCATTTATTACCATGTGACATGTCAAAATTATTGTAGTGTAGTCTTCTGCTTCCTGGTATCCATTAGGGGGCAGAAGACAAGTATCATATTGTATATTGCAGAGTTTTGAGTAAAGTTTTTACCATAAGGTGATGCAACATGTCTCAGAAACTGTATACATCAAATAAGATATGTTTGGCTTTATAGGGTTAATTACTAAGACTTTTCCCCCACATGTTCACCCTTTTTTTCAAGGCAGACAACAATTCTTCTCAGCATAGAGGAAACCAGTGTTGCACAATGTTGGGAATTTTTTAGCAGCTCTTACAAGTGGGTTGAAATTGTTCAATATTTTATTTAAAATCTCCAAATGGAGCTCTAATGAATCAAATCAGGTGGTTAACTTTGCTACGTCACCAATATGACTTTGTTCTTATTAAGAAACTCTTGTGTGATGATGAAAGTGTACTTTTAGATGCCATCAGTATTGTACATGTAATCTCCGCAACACCTTCTGCACTCATGAAATCATCACACTTTCTGTTTGACTCTCAGGATTATGCATTTTCTTTTTTGGACCCAGGCAGGTTAGAAATAAACACGATGCACCTTATTAGAGATAAAAAATTGTATTTTGGTCTTGTTTAACCAAAGAATTAGCTTTTAGCATGCACACATCCAACTTCTTCTCACAGTCTGCAGAAAATGACAAAATACTGTCTCAACAAACCTCATTTCCACTGGTAGCCTTTGTGTTAGAATCTTTTTTTAAATAAGAGCTACACTATATGTAGTGCTCATGAAGCGTAATTTGGAGGCTATAGCAGCTCTGATTAGTGATACTATTCTGTGCTATATACCTCCTGATTACAACAAAAACTATTCCCACTGATTTTTAGTTGGTCACCAATTTTCTTGTATCCCCTTTTAGAAATCCTTCAGGAGTCTCATAATTCCATTTTTTTCCCTCTGAGATTTTTTTTCCACATGAAGCCGAATGACTGAGAATAATGAAACAACCCATAGGTCCAAACTGAGAAAGGTTCACTTACTACCATGTTTGGGTGATTATGCATGCTCTATGTTAATCATTTGGATTCCATTATCCAGTGATTGGAGTTTCTCCTTTCTGCTGCAGAAAATACAATTTTATGGGTTGTTGTCGGCAATAAACTATTTCCTGAAATGAACGTCCTCATCACTGCCGTGCACATGCAGCCAGGGAGGTTTTTTGTTGTAATTTTTCAGCACTTTAATTCATAATTCCAATGCCTAGTTGGTTGATGGTTAATATGAATTTATGAATGATATCAGTCAAATTTCTCTCGAAGACTGAAAAATAGTTTTCTGAGACAGCCTACAGTGTAGTTGGGAAACTAGATTCAGTTATTAGAGCCCCTGCAGATTTCAACCTGACCTGAGAAAAAGGAATAACCTTGTTAAGAAATCAATTTATTCTTCAGTGTAATACATTCTTAGTAGGTACAGAGAAATTAATTGGGGCTTGTAGGCAATCATTTACTGAAAATTACCCATTTGCTGTGGTATCATGGATGGATTAAAACATCCAGATATCACCCATCACGTTGCCACTTTAATTATGGCCAAATACTCTTACTGCAAACATGTCAGAAAAACAAACTACATAACCACAGAAACTACATGTGGAGGGGAAATGTAATGTTTACTCCTCCGTTTATATTTTCATTGTTCAGGCAGCTTATTTAAAGGCTCAGTTTTATAGTACAAGACTATTTTTTAGACCACTGTTCAGTTCTTAAAAGTTGAAACTCAATAAGGAATCAGTCACCAAAATAAAAGCAGACAATTCTTTATCTGTGTAAAATAAAAGCAAAATTGCTATGAGTTATAACCTAAATTTATTTCTAATTTAAACGATTCAGAAAAAATAAGCCCCTTTGTGTGTCTTAAAGTAAAGGAAAGCATGCAAACACATTGCTTTTATATACTTCCTGTCATTTCAAAAGGTGTCCTTGCAGAAAAAAAATAAACCTCCATATAATTCATAAACTGGCTTTCATTCCACCATTATTAGCACGCTGCAGGCAAAAACTCATTTAGTGTCATTAACATAGCCTCTTTCAATGCCATCTCTGCTGATAGGGTCAAATCCTCTAAATCCTTTTACACAACATTAACTAACTGCCTCATATCCCATCGTGACATGCCACTCAGCTAAGCTTGGCATGGCCTCCTCAATGTGTCAACCACTACATCTCAAAATGACAGTGATAGCTCTGGTGGAGGCAGGCTCGTCTAACTAGCGGAGCTGACTGCCTGTCAAGAGTCGTTTCATCTTTTTTTTTCTTTTTTTGTCAACTGTAGATTCCATTATGTGAACAGAAAAGTGGTTACAGGTACAACATTCGTGTGTATGTATAAATATCCAAGATCTAAACCACCTTAAGTAGATTAGTCTATTTCCTGCATATCACTTCAAAGCACCTGTGTATAACACCTTAACACATGAACTGGATTTGCCGTAACATAAGATCTGGGGAAAAACCTAATGAATGAGCCAAATGAAAGATTTAATCATGATTTGTATATTCTGGAAACATCTTTGGCACCCATGGAAGACTCAATATGATTAATGCAAGCAGGTAACCACAAAAACAAAAACATGTTCCAGGGTGCTTGCAGTATTTCTTCAGCCGAACTCTAACCTGAGTGTTCAAATCTAGAGAAGTTTTATTTCTTTTCAGCAGTTCATCTCATATGAGCAGCATGTTGATCTTTACAATGAAGACATCCATTCATATGTAGTGTAATATGTTCTTTCCTTTGCCAGATAATGGAACAGAAATGGTGCAGAAGCCCAGCAGACAGATACACAGACAGCAGGTTATGCTTTGATCCAATTGTTGCCTCTAAATTAAAATTTTGGGTAATGCAGTGGCTTGATGCCAACAGGATGAATAAAAATGCCCTGTGGGTTGCTGGATACTAATATGATTCTCATTAGATAAGGCCTGGCAGATACTAAAATATTTTAGCAGTACATGTGAGTACATATGATACACAGCTGAATCAGTGTCAGTGGAATGTGAACATGAAATCAAAGCGTTTCCATCAGATTGGTGTGGAGCTTAAAAGAGTGTGTGTGCATGTCACTTTTGAACTATACTCATTGCACTCAATGACCATAAAGTGTGTGCGTGTGCTTTGTGTGTGTTTTTACACCCTGCTTGGAGCGTCTGGTGATAGCATCTCCCTGCCTTGTGCACTGGGGAGCAGCCATCTGCTCCTCCAGAGGGAAAAGGGGTGTTTGGCATTGTGTCCAATTCATGACCTTACTCAATCTCTCAGCCACCACGTCAGAGCTGCAGAACAGTTCCCACGATTCACCAAAAGAGGGCGACAAACTCAGGAAGAACTGGACTGTGTTCCTCCAGGCCCCAATACTTTCTGATGTTTTCACACAGAATTCATTATCACAACGTACTTGTTCCAATCAGAATTCACAGAGCCCTTCGTTAGCATAAATGAGACATATGGTGTCATTCAGCATCTGTTTTTTCTGATGATCTCATATCAGGGGGTTACAGTTTTTCAGCTCTATTTTAGCATATTTCCTGTACCTCATATGCACAGAAGAAATTTCGCTTACATAACAAAAAGGAGCAATGCCTTCATGTAAAAATGCTGCATTAAAAAACCCTTTTCAAAACATTGAAAGTATAAACAATTTTTCATAAAACTAAGCCTTGCAGCCAGTAAATTGTTACATTTGATTGTTAGAAGTGATACATATGCAAACAGCAGTTGTTAATATTTTAATAACTTTTCCTCCAGTAAGGCTACTTAGCTGTGCCACTTTTTTTAGAAGTGGCTAAGGTGCCACTTATGGAAGACGCATTGTGATTAATACACCAGTCTTACAAAAGATTAAGAAACTTTTATGAAAATAATTCATTAAGAAGCAGTTAAAGTAGTCAAGTAGAGTTAAATGTACTATACAGCAAGCCTTTGGAGTTTAGAGAATAAGAACCATAGTTACAATGAAAAAATGAATGTACATAAACTTTTCCCTGTTTCTTATTTATCAAGAACACTAGAACGAAGATTTACTGTAGATGTAAAAATACATCTGCATGATAATGGTGATGTAACAACAGAAAATCTAATTTAATCTAACCCCTACCCCTAAACCAAGGAATTTTCATGTCTTATATTCTGTAAAGCATCATTACAGGGTATCAATGTTCTTTAAGTCTCCTTGTATTTAAGCATCTAAACACGTTCCTACCAAAAACTAATGATGAAAAACTATCAAATCATTTAGAAAATAACAGAATTTAGACAATCTACTTGTTTCATCACAAGATATTCCTAAATACAAATGGTTTCCCTGACAAAATGTGAATTGTTATTTTCAATATTGTCATTCACACACCTCACCATCTATGAAAATATCAATCCTGATTCCTGAATTCTGCTTCAAAAGCCTCTGTGTTGTCGCCATTGTAATCTGCAAGTGGCCAGATTTTTTGACCAGTGGCCAGTTTCTATATTGGCTCGTCAGCAGGTGGCCAGATTTAGATGGGAAACTGAGCAAAGGATAGCATCGCCTCATCTGAGCATCAATGTACAGAGAGGCAGTTTGTCGGAGCACAGCTCAGTCAGTCCTGAGCCCATCTGCTCCATAAGCTTACAGCACTGCCCTGGAGGACAGGGGCAGCTCTGTGTGTGTGTGTGTGTGTGTATGTGTGCGTGTGTTACATGACAGACGAATGCTTGTTGGTAAGGAGGATGGGACAGGAGGAAGTGAGGGAAAAAAGCTGTGGCGAGAAAGGTGTGGGTTTTGACGGCTGTGGAAATGAAAGTAATCTCAAGGCAATGAGAATGTGTGAAAATGAGTAAACGTGTTGTAAACTGTGCACTGGGGAGGAGGAAGAAATATAATAGAGAAAAAACAAGACAGAATGCAGGGGAGAAACATAGCATGGCAAAGAAAAACAAGGGGAAAGTTCATATAAAGAGACCAATAAGTTTGATTATGAGAGGAGGTGGTTAAATGACACCGGAGGAGGAGATGTGCCTCTCTTAGCATTGACATGCAATCATCCCAGAAAGAGGTTTGCAAATGAGTGTTAATGAGTGTGAATATATGAGGCATATACACGTTGAAGATAACTGTGTAGGGCTACTTGAGAGATTAGAATATTCTCAGCTTTGTTGTAAGTTAAAAAAAAACACTCACATATTCAGGTGAAACGTGATCAGTCACAAAGCCAAGTGTTGAGTGTCTGGAGGCAACACTCACACATTAGCAAAAATTCACATGCACGCGTGCCACGTCACTGACAGTAAACAGTGCACTGTATATGCATGTGTGTGTGTGTGTGCAAAGCAGGCTAACCTTGTCCTAATTACTCTCTATCTATTCCATCAGTGCTGTGCTCTGGCCTATTTTCACAGCTATAAATTTATCACTCTCCCCTCTGTTGTGATAGATGACCCACTCATTTTAGCCCATCTCTAAAGACTGTGAGCCAGATAGGAAGTCAGAGGAAGACAGTGGCACCACTTCACTGCTTATGGTGGCAAAGATGGAACTTTCCATGTCCTCAAAACTATTTCTGGCTTTGAAGTCCATATATTGAAGCAATATGGTGTGGTGGTGTTATTATTTTGTGCTTTATTTATTCATCTATTGGATGAGGAAAGCCTAGTGCAAACAAACAAACAAAAAAAAGGAGAATATATATGAAGTTATATGTGCCTTCTGGGGACATAAAGAGGGTGCATTACATTGCACAACATGATTATCTTGAAATACTAGAGGTGCTTTAAGTCTTTATTAGCTGGAAATTGCACTGAATTAAAAAATGACCAAGACAGAATAGCTTGCAGTTAAGTGTTGTGCTTCAGATATATTCCTTGTATATCTCAGTTTTACCTATTACCTTCAGTTTATGCTTGTATTTAGTTATCTGTAATTCCTAAGCTGATTACCGCTGGAGGACAACATCATTGATCAAAACAATTGTAAACAACTTCAGCCCTGGATAATTTCCATAATCATAAACATACATTTTAATACAACTTAGATTTGAATAACCTTAGATCCAAATGCAACACATTACACAGAGCAAGGGTTGGGAAGCTTCTAAATATACTGGATTTTCTCTTGGAGTCTGATCTCTTCACTAGAAGGAATGTTCACAATGATCAAGATATGCAGGAGAATGCTGTGTAAGGATAGACTTGGGAACAAATGTGAACCTGTGATGTCCTGAAAAAAATGGAGGATCTGCAGGTTCGGTGTGCTGTAGGCTGCTTAAAATGGCAAAAGGATGGATCAAGTACTAACCTTCTGAAATCTAGTCTGAATCCAGTTTCAAGCCTGACACATGGCCTAGTATTACTTTATAAGAGGGGGATGTCTCTCAGTGCTGCACAGAGTGAGGCAAAGAGGGGTTGTGGGCTACAGCTGTGGCCTCTTTTTCTAGATTCAGGGCAAATCCAAATGACTAATGCAAACAGACAGAGAGAAGGGGAATGCATACACATAGAAACTTGCATATATTGTTTGTGAATGCACATATATTAAGATGCTTGAATGGAAAAACACCATTCAAACGCACGTTCTTACACATCTTCCATAAACAGCGAAGCATCCACTTCAAACGGAAAAAGACTCGAGCATTATCCTTCATACTGAAGACTTCACTTTAAACTGTTCTTTGATTTCATTTCATCACATCCATTCACAGCTTTCAAGTCCGTTGTAAATAACATCATTAATCAGCATGAAAATTCGAAGTTTGGTCAACATCCAGCTGTTTTTTTTGTATTTTTGTGTATAATGAAAATGGAGTCAACCTCTCCAGAGAGCAGACAGCATACACTTTGCAAGACCATCAAGCTTTGATGAAGCCTTTAAAATCCGCTTCAGTCATCCCAGGGACGTTGTGCATTGTCAGCGAGTTGCTGCATTGTCGCATGCATGTGTATGGGTGTTCAGCAGCTGTCTCTCACAGTCTTTTATGCTCAACTGCAGTCCAGCTATAAATCCCAACAGGATAAGCTTTAAACCTCTCCAACTCCAAAATGCCCTTGGCCTGACACAGAATTGCCATGGTTCCTGCTTTAAGACATGCATGAAGACTTAACTCCAACAGAGGAAGAAGCAACAGGAGATCCCCTGCTGCAGAAGTCATGAGTGAAAAGTCACTTCCTTTTGGGATGTGAAGGGTCACAGTGTGATGTGATAGGAAAGACAATGGTCCTCAGTGGATGGCTTGTGGGTCAAACATCCATTTATGTCTCAAAATCCCCATGTGACGTTACAATAATACCCTAATGGCTATCTTTCAACTTATAAAACCAGTGGCAAAGGGATGAGCCACTGTCTCATGAAAAGAGTCATAAAGCCAGTATGACAGGCCGAGATGCTGCGAGTACGCTGTTTTATATCACACAGTGCTCTGACATTTAATAGACATGAATTACAGCCCTAATAATACGGAGCTGCTGCCCAAGTCACATGGATGCATTAAAGAACATGTGACTTCCTTGTCTGTTTATGTCAGAGTCCATTATGCCAACAAAGAAATCGAGATTATGAGGTCAAATACTTCATTTTATTATCCATTAAGATGTATTTCTGAGAATCATTTAGGCAATGCTGAGAGTTATTCCCTGATACTACCGATGTGAAATACACTTACTTGTTTATACAAAGTGAACACTTACTAATTATCTTATTAAATATGCTACTTTACATTGTCAAATGCCAAACTGGTGCGGTTGGTGCTAGATTGGATGAGCCGGGGGATGTTCCACTTTGTTGTGATTGGCTGTTTTGCTAAGCGATTGTGTTTGCCTGTTTTGCTGTCAGGCAGCTGATGGCACTCTTGCCATTGGAAAACATGCATGCACGCTAAGTGGGTCAGTTGCGGACTTGGCTAACTTGCTTGTTACTGTAGATGTTTTGTCATCATGTTTGTCCTGCTGTTTTATTGCTGTGGCCCAAATAAGTAAAAAAATCTTTGAATTATGATTTTACATCCCTGAATAAACAAATGATTTTTTTAGCAGGTCTCTGTTTCCACTAAATATTCAGAAAATCCAATGAACAGCCCCAAACCTCTAAATGATAACTTCATGAGGTATAAAGCAGTAAATGTGGGGCTTTAAAGTCCTTCAACCAGGAAAATTGGGCTCTGGCACATGTTTCCTCTTTACTTCAAGAATCTGCCGAAGTCCCATTTACTTTTAATACATTTTGAAAATCTATTATTAACTCAAACAGTAGCCTAGATAGTGTTTTAAAAGTACTTTTTTTTTTACTCTGAAAAGCATTTTTCAAAAATGGGACGTAATTTATAACTAACGAGCTCACAATGAAAATGAAAACATTAGCATGTTTAGCATGTAAAAGCTGACCATTTATTTGTTCATTCTGTGTCTGAAATGACTCACTCAATAGTTTCTGATTACATAGGGCAGAGATGTCAAACTCGGGTCCTCAAGGGCCAGAAAGGTCCAGGGCCAGGTTGGATCGGTGACATAGATCAGGGAATTCAGCCCAATGTCCGATCCATGATCATAGGATCATGGATAGGAATATGATATAGGATCGTGTTGGTCTCAACTCTATTTGTAAATATTTGGCTATGAACCAAAGTTAGCTACTGAGAAATTAAAAATTTTAAAAGATACGTAAATGACAAAGACTTGCTACAGCAATAACTCAGGGTGACATTACTTGGGTTGGCAGCTTGATTTTTCGGATCATGTGTCAAATGGCTCAGTCTTTTATCTGTTGTGTAACTTTTTCATCCCTTCTTTGTGAACACATGAAAAGCCAGAAACTGGAACAACACAAATGCTGTTACTTCCTTGAGGGAAGCTGAAATGGCTTTATTTATGTGTAAATACCTGTGGAGCTGTGGATTTGACATGCTCCCCCAGGGCTGAGATTTTACTGACTCCATACACGGGACAATAACCGACTACGTTTCATCAGAGACGGGTAAAAATGCATTGTATTGTTTTTTTTTAATACTCTCATAACCAGTATTATTGGTTATGTTCAGAAAGTGTATTGAATCATGAAATAAAATGAAAAAAACCCAACATATTTACAAACTCATAAAAGCAAGGACTCAACATTACATCTGTGTAGCTACAATCTGTAATTAAAGGTCTATTGTCCTTCTGTGTTGTTTCAGGGTGTGATTTACAAATTAAAGGCATTTTATTACTTTACAAGTCTCTCCGGAGCTTTCCTTCAGTCTTTGGTTTAAACATCACCGCTGAGACTCATTATCCCGTTAAAACTGCAATAACATAGGAAATGTGGATCTCTGCAGATAGGATTTTAGAGAAGATTCTGACCTTGACATAGTAACATGTGAAAGACAATTAATTTTTAGCATGTTTTACTCACATTTAACAGCTTGTGTGTGTGTTTGAGTGTCTTTGTCTTGTTATATTTGAACATATCCATTTAACATGTTTTCTCTGGAATGACTCATCTGAGAAATACCTTAGAGGCTTTTTTGGTATCACAAACATAAAAAATAGAGCTGTTAATTATATGAAGTACTGCCATATTCTTTGGGAGGGATATAAACAAAGCGTAGGATGGTGAGAGCACTCAAACTCAAAAAGAGTATCTAGGTTTGCATCTTTCTGTCTGCACTCATGAGAGGTTTTACAACAGCACATAAATGAGCACTTTATATACGCAACAGACAAAACAGGAGTGAAGGAGTGAGGAGACAAAAGACATCGCCGACTGTGATTCAGGGGAATTGCCTGAGTCTCATTCTCCATGCGTGTGGAGAAAGCTAGAAGGGAGTAACACATCAATCACAGCTGTCCGGAGCAGCCGTCGTGCTTTCCTCCCAACATTCTCATTCAAAGTGAGCACAGTTTTGATCACAGCGTTTCATCAGTATTGTGGAAGCATCCTTTCTGCCTTTCCTGTGCGATGCAATCATTGATTAGATCATCCCTTGGCAAATGCTACTCGTCTCACTTTGACCTAAAAAGGATAGTATGAATTAATCTACTAGAATGAATGCTGCATGATTAATGTGTCATCGAGCCACAATGTGGTTTTTATGCAGTAACTGTCCGAAATCCGGAGTCAAATGCAAGCTCCAGATCCAATTCCAACACCCCTAGCGTGGCTTACTGTGGATGTTATGCCTTCTCCGCCATCTCATCCTCCTCCCAAGGAAGACTCAGCATTGGTGTTACAGGATGGATTGAGAGGAGACCTTGGATTGGAGCTTCCTGTTATCTCCAAACTGCAGCATCACAGCTGGCAACCCCCCCGATTCAGTAGAAAAGGCGGAATGTGAATGCAGACATGTGAGTCTGCAGTGGTGTCACCTCATGCTTCTGTGTATGAATTTCATCTCTATTTGTACGCCAAAGGAGCAGCGGATGCTACAGAAAAAGTACAAAGATTGTATTTTGCATGTGTGTACCTGTGAGTGTGTGTACTGTGGCTTAGCAGTAGGTGAGAATGTACTCCATGATCTGCATATAATCCCTGGAATGAATTTGGTCCAGTGTTTGGATTCTAATTTGAATTTCCATTAAAATGGCAGAGTTGGAAAAGGTTTATAAAAAGGTTAGTGCACTACTGCATGAGCACCCCCTTCTACACTGGTGAGTTATTTCTTCTAGCAGCAGCATAGATTGTACATCCTCTTTGGATTGGACGCCATCTTTAAGGCGTTATTTTGGTTGTTCAGATGCTGGAAATGTGAGACGGTAGATGGTCTCATTTTACAGGGTGCTTTGGCTACTTATTTTCATTTTAAAACCATCTATCCATCAGTTGTCTTTACATGCAAAATATTGTAGAATTTTCAAAAGTATAATGCTTTAATGATATTTGATGGTGCTATTTTCTTTTGTCCCCATGCATTCTGGGTGTTAACCATATTTTTTTGCTGATTGAAATAAGAATTACTGCAGCAGATTGACCATAAATAGCTAATTTCATTGTCATGAGAATTGTACATTGTACAACCCCCCACCCCAAAAAAAAAACAAAAGAAACCCCCCCCAAAACATTTTAATGTCTGCAGTGTCTTAATGATAGCACTGAATCAGTACGTTGCATGTTGGCTTTCACTTTTCAGACATTAACACTACGAAGTAATTATGATTGTTTCATCTTTTACAATTATTTGCACTGTTAGGAAGTTTTTTGTTGGAACTTACTGTACATTGTTTTTATTGTGATGTGCTGCGGCAAATTTTGCTCACAAAGGGACTAGGGATGAAAATCAGCTCTAGATCTGTGTAATGTATAGTAATGTGCACTGTCCCTTTTTAAAAGTAAATAAATGAAGTCAACTCAAGAATTTACCCTTAGCTTAACGTACTGCAGCAGTTGATATAACAAATCAATACTAAAGGACACATGACATGAATATCAAAGAGCAAAAGCTTTGACTACATGTTTTATTTATGCCCTGGTGATGAGAATGTGTATTTCTCTCTGGAATTAATGGAGACCAAAATAAAGCCAAAAGAAGTGTGAATATTCCACCTATATTTGCAAGAAACGCAAATCCAAATACACAGATGTGGCTCAGTGTGGCTTACTGTACTAACTAAATCAATCAATGCAGGTGTAAGGATTCAATTACATAAAAAACCTGAGAATTTTTTTTAAATACTCTTGTTTAGTATCATCCGCACTGGATTTTAACACATATCTGATAAAATGCAGGAAGAAAAATTCTCATGTTCGTGTCTGCCATGCGTCACTTAGAGTTGGAGCTTCTTATGCTTGCAATGAGCTTTCTGAAGAAACTTTCTGAAGAACTGCTCTACCGCTGTAACACCAGTCTCCAGGTGCACAGAGATCCACTCTTTCCAGACTCTAAATGGAAGCACTGCAGCTTCTGGAAAAACCTCACATCCTCATCCATTTTTGATGGTGCCTCAAGCCTTCCTTGCATGACAAACCTGAACCAGAAGTGGGAAGTCCTTCGTATCATATGTATGTGGGGGGGTTAAGGTGTGTGTCTGAAATTTGAATTTCACCATCTTCTCCGGCAGTGAGTCATCTTTTGATGTGAAGTGTATTTGCGGAGAATAGCAATTAGCTCCTAATAAATGATGTCAGTGATGAATCCTGTCCCTGATGTCTCAGTGAGGTGAAGTAAGATGAAGGTGAGGGGTTCAAGGCTACGTCTCTGTGCATGTATTAGTGTTTGTACACTCAATTAGATCTTTCAGTCAGTTTGATTAATTTAAAAGCAACATTACCAAGGTCCCAAGGTCAGGCAAGAGACTTACATTTGTAGCTCATTTCTTAGAAGTCTTGATCTGAGTAGCAGAGATTCCTGGAACAGATGCAAAGGAAAAAGAGTCAGACTTTATGTGTGCAGTGAACCCACACAGCCATTTTATGCTTTACTTGTTAACTGACAAAAAAAAACCTGAGCAGTGTTTGGGACAAACACACACCCACACATACAGAAATACATATGCAAACGCCGAGGATGAGTATCTAGCATGCAGCATGGCAAATGAGGATAATATAATCAGATTGAGAACCAGTGCTTGAGGGCTACTTATGCAGGCATTGGCCAGCAAAGTAGCAAGCAGATCCACCTTGCTGTCTTCTTTCCTCTGGTGTGCCCTACTTTCTCTCCTTTCCTCCTCTCCCACACTTTGCAGAGAAGAACAAAGGCACCATTTCACTTTAACATATTTCAGTCACAGCAGTCTTCATTTCATTCACCGTCCAGCTGCTTTTATAACATCTGCAGCACTACAGAGCTGTGACAATGTTGGACTGACGCTCTTTTCAACTCAGATCTCAGCAAGCAGCCGTTCAATCACCGATTATCAGATGTAACCAGACAGAAACGTTACAACAATGCTTGGACACTAGCTTAAGTGTGTGCGTAGCATCTTTTTATTTTTTCTTTCTTTTTTTTATACCTCTAGTGGTCTGTGTTGAGTGCAAGAAAGGAGTTCAAGCTTCTCTGCACCCCTTTGACAAGAGCCATCTAAAGCCTGAAGGAGAACAGCTCTCAGGGGTCATGCATCAAAGGGCATCCAAGAACTCTTGTTTTGTATTATGGATTCATCTTTTCCTCAGAAATTCTGTAAGACACCTTCTTTCATCAATCCCACAAGTTTTAAAACATTCAGCATGCTGAAGGGAACAATCTTGAAATTACTATTCAAATGCGCTTGTGTTCATTGTTTTATGCAGTTTTTTGTTCCCTTACAGCAGTGGTTCCCAAACCTTTTCTGCAGGGCCCCCCTTTCATCGACCCCTACCAGGTGCACCCCAACACTTACAATGAAACATATGAAGAAACGTGCTGCTAGACAGTATTGTTTAGCAGACATAGTCTGGTATCTTTGGTGTATTTGGTGTTTCTTCACTTAAAACCATATCAGTGGCGGCAAAGGGAATTATTAATTCCTCTGCTATAGTGTGAGGCTTTTTAGGCGGGGGAAACTCTGCACGCTTTATATGGAGTATGTTGAGCATTTGACGAGACAGATGCTGCTTTAGTAAAACAACTCTGCTATTTATGACAGTTGTGTAGTTTATTTCTGAGGTAATCATCAGGCTTTCTTTGTGTTCAGGATGAAATGAAATGAAATGAAAAATACTTTATTTATCCCTCTGAGAAGTCCCGAAGTGGAAATGTAACTTCTTTGGTTTCATACTGTCAGATGCTCATATTTTGAGACATACAACACACTGGTCTCTCTTCATTACCCACCAATACCATTACCATTACCATTAGCAGATGCTATACAGTATG
>JAOXYM010000003.1:29684271-29709340 GCA_028567055.1 Leptatherina wallacei | reverse complement strand
TTCAGATAGCTAATAAAGTGCACAGAAAATACTTTTTGCAATTCAAAATCATTGTAAGCAGTTTGTGTACCAAGCATCACCTTCTTTAAAACTGTACGTCTGATTTCTTTTATTACACACGTGAATGATATTTCATTCAGACTTATTCACCCAATAACCACATGAATCTGCACGCGAAAAAACAGGTTCATGATCTTAACATGCCCTGCGACAGACTGGCGACCTGTCCAGGGTGTACCCTGCCTCTCGCCTGATACTTGCTGAGATAGGCTCCAGCCCACCCGCAACCCTGCATGGATTAAGCAGTATAGAAAATGGATGGATGGATGGATGATCTTTACATGCCTCCAACCTCTTTCAAGTCTAATGTTTTATGTATTATAAACTAATAAAAACATGTGGATAAATTCAACCTCAGATGAACAACACATGACAAATAACACAACATAACAATAACAATAACATAATAAAAGCAGACAATTTGGGAGCCTGTTGATATGGTTCAACAGGTGTGTCAAGGACGAAAGACAACAATGATTTTTAGGTGAAGCAACAGTGGCGACCCATCAATCTGAGAAAGGTTGTAGGAGCCATTTTCAGTTTGGAGTCCATCATACTACACTGAAAAAGATTATTCACAAAACTACTAGTCTTCCCTGTGTTAGGTATTAATATTTTTGAGGTAACAATTATGTTCTAAAAAGTCTGGACTGGTTTCGGGAGGAGACAATGCGTGAGGTTGGTTGAAAGGAGGCAGCACTGTGGTGTCCTGGGGCTATAAACCGCTCATGGGTGAGATGCCTGGGGGGTGGAGGACTTCCTCCAATTAGAGAAAAGGACCTTCAGCTGGTGGGAAGCGGAAACCAGCATCAGAGGAAAGTTGGTTGGAGTACATTTTTGTTTTTGGAGGATCCCACCTTTTAGTAAAACCTGAACTACAACAAAGCTGGCCGGGGGTCGCCACCAAAGGGGCCCGGAATGGACTGCTGCGCCCATGGGATGGACTGCTGCCAGAGAACCAGCAAGCAGGTTAGCAACCACATCATTGACCATTTCCTGAAACCAGACACCTTTGTACCTTATGGTCTTGAGCTGACAAAAAATAGACTGAAGGCTAGGTCTACGCAATAGGCTCTGCCGCCTCGTAGCACCTGGAATCTACATCCAATCAAAGCTGCATCTGTTCCAAAACAATTCTGGAACAATGCCCTTTGGACAAGTGAGACCAGAGTGGAAATGTCTGGCCATCATGAACAGCACCACATGTGGTGAAAACCAAGCTCAAGCACAACTGCCTCATCATCTGCCAAGCATGGTGGTGGGGGAATGATAGTATGGGCTTGTTTCGTAGCCACAGGATCAGGAGACCTCGCAGTGATTGAGTCAACCATGGACTCCTCTGTATACCAAAGTATTGTAGAGTGAAAAGTGAAGCCACCTTTCTGACAGATAAAGCTTAGCTAACATTAGGTTATGCAACGGGAAAATCATCCCAAGCAAAGCAGCAAATCTACAGCAGAATAGCTGAAAAATCCGACAGTTTCTTCTTATTAGCTTAATTTGTGTGAAATAAATTAAGACAAAATGCAATATATCATGAGTTTAATGAGTTGTTTTCTTTTTTGTTGTTGTTGTTTTTTGTTTTTGTTTGGGATAGATCTACCACTGCCAACTAAAACCAGAGGAATCATTCCATGGCTACAGAAAGAGGTGGTCTGAGGATTTTCAAAGCCAGGGAAAATTAATGAGATGCCTCCAAGCCATCTTTGTTTGTACCATGACACAAACAAAATGCACCTGCAAGGGAACAGAGTTTCTACCCACAGGTGTGGTTGTGCCTATACACAATAAATTATACGTAAAAAATGTACTCATAGAGTTTTACAGTCTTTCTTAGTCCATACATTTCAAAAGTTTTGTTAAATTAGCACAGCTGAGATCACTTGTCAAATAAGAATAGTTTTTAAGAACAGTTTCTTTCTAAATCTATCCAAATATTGATAAGACTTTTGATTCACCCATCTATATTGAATCATTTATGAAACACGAGAGAATAAACATGGGAATAACCTGCTTGAAATCAAACCGTCCCTTGTTGTCAATTCCCAACAGCTGAAATCCAATTATAAGCGTCGAGAAAGCACCGAGTAGCTCAGACTCCAGCGAGTAAATTGTCCAACTGGCAAACATAAACCTTTGCAGAAGCAATGTCAAGCTGAAGAACAGGCTGGTGAAGAGGCCAACAGACGCGAGTCCTTTAGAAATCTGTTGGACCATTTCATCAAGATGAGCATGAGAACGTCTCCTACTTATACAATTTGTAATGTTCAGTAAACAGATGGGAGGCTTCTTAAGTGTGAGCAAAGATGAATCCCACAAGTGAAGCAGTGAGAACACGCTTTTGGAAAGAGTCACACGCTCATTCCCCAAATCTCTGCCTGTTATAATTATGCTAATGACTCGGGTGCAGGCAGCAACTGGATTAAACGTGGCCACTCAGAATAAGACTGCACACGTGTTTGTGTGTGTGTGTGTGAGGTAACAAAAGGTTGTGCAAAACTCAATGTGCCAACATTTATTGCGCCTTCATTTATTAATGTGTATTAGAAAATGACGCGTTACAATCGCTTTGACCCTGAACTATAGTCAGTTTAGGGATTTTTAGCTTGGAGAGGCGGCACATTTTTAAACAGCTGTCGTCTGGCAATGAAAAACAGTGATTTGATTTGTTATATTGTTGACAAATATATTCTAAACAGATGAGCTGGCTCACCCTAGAAAATTCAATTCTGCAATACAATTTCCCTGTAAATACCAAGTTGCTTTGTATACCGAATAATTCAGGTGAGCAAACTTTAAAACACTTTCTTTTAGTATGACTGGGCTTATAGTCTACAATGCACATAACTCTTCCTGAATACAATAATGTGTTTTTATTAGTAGTTAGGACATGTTTACCTTTGATCAGAGACATTGTTCTCACCTCATGCATAGTGAAGGATTTTGGGTATTCAAACAACACAGACGAACAGAGTATAGTCCTTGGTGGTGATGTTAAGGGTAGGTAAGTGCTGATTTCATCACAAAGAGGGACAAGCATCAAAAACAATAAATAACAAAGAAGCACAGGTAAAAAAAAAAAAAGTGCAGATGGTCTTTTTTTAAAAATGACTTTATTTCCCTCCATCGCTAAGCAGATCTTTGTCCACTTTGACTTCTATTTTTCTTTTTATGGCTGAGAAAAGCTAAAGAAACAACACACCAACAACAGCTGATAACTCCAACTGTTCCACATGTCAGCGAGACACAACTTTAACATGTGGATGTGTGAAGCCACAGCAAACACGGTTGCAGATCAGAGATGGGCATTAGATTAAATTGTCTGAATCGATCATCAGGAGAATTAATGATCGATTATCAATTAATCATTAATATTTTTACATTAAAATTTAGTATCTATAGGCTACATTAAAATTAAATGAAAGTAGAAAAAATGGTGTGTTTCCTTTCATTTAGATCTTTATTACACTATGAATGACTCTTGCGGCAGTTGAATGGGATTCATTCAATGGTTACACTGGAAAATAAGCGCTCACATCCAATTTCAGCACCAGTCTAAAGATGCATTCGTTTTATCGATTAAAAAGTAATGTCATCAATGAAATTCTGTCTCAAATAAGGAAGAAAATACTGTTGAAGCTGAAAAAGATGCTGAGAAGAATCGAGTTGAGACATTTCCTGTGATTGAAAATGATAATTTTAATCCGTCTGCCGTTGCTCAATGAGTCCTTTATGATACCAACAATGGATTTATTGAATGAATTCCTTCAGCACAGCTAAAAGTAATATCCATGCAAAATAGAGTGATTTATCTTAAATGTAAAGTTAAAGAGATTGACTCTGACAAGCCAATTCCCCCCCCCACATGACAGGATTTAAATCTCAATCAACCTGTGGAGTGAGTTGACTGCACACAGAGAAGTTGGCTCCCTTTCATTTTCTGGAAGTACAAGTTATCAGTCAATGAGCTATCCAAATCAATTTGTTCGACCACTTCGTTAGAATAAATTAGAACTGAAACAGAAATCCCTGACCTCATGCACACAGCTCAGTCAATATCTGCTTAATCTGGGTTTTAGTCTTGTGGAGCATTATGTAGTAAAACTATGGTTTTGTTAACACAAAAAAAATAAAGATCAGCTAGTGTCCCAATAAAGCCCATGAGCTTCGATTGCTAAAGTTATAAGAATCTGCCTTCGTGTTGCACGTTTTATCTCATTAAATCTTGCAATATCTTGCCCTCAGTTGTGCCTGTTTAAAAGTTCAGGATTCCTTATATGTTTCAACTGTGGACAGTCAAGTGGCAGACGGTGTAAATGGAGACTGCTGGTAAAATGCAGGCTGACTGTGAAAGCAGCATGCTAGCTCTGCAGGACCTGGCTCAGGAGGGAAATGTATTGCTTTGAGCTAACAGACACACATGTATGCAGGCACACACACATGCACAATCAAACTAAGACACACAGAGATGTACACGTACACAGTCACACAACTACACGCAGAAACATGCTTCCTGGGACACACACCTGCACGGTAGCAGAGACCCACACATGATCAGGATCCCGAGGTAGACAGCACCTGTCGATCTGTCTGCTGAAAGAAGACTGCTGTTAGGAGAAAAGTCAAAGACAGATTAACTGAAGTAAAACCTTATGTTGCATCATAAATCAAAGACTTACACAACAAGACATGAACACACATGCACACGCACGCACACACTGAATCTTGAACCTTTTGGACAGATGGAAAGGATGGAGCAGTGAGGGAGAGGAGGTTGTTGTTTAGACTAAAGATGACATTTCTTCAGCATGGTTTTAATCTCAGTTCCCTCTTTGGCAAATGAGTACAAAATGACAGAGGGATTATTTACTACTTTAAATGATATGGCTGAAGGAGGTGAGATTAAATGAAAGGTAAAAGCCGTCTCTGTACGTGCTTCGCTGTGTGTGATTGTGGGTAGTGCATTTATATTTCAGCTTATCATCTCAGATTCTGAAGCCTGTGTGCCTTTTGTGAATGGATGTGTTTGTGTGTAGTTTTGTATGCTTTTTTGTTTCAGGAATATTTAATCAAGGATTACTCTAAACTGCTGCCAAGGCTTAATGAGGATAGGTTAGAGTCTAGTATTGATTTCTCATTTTAGTCAAGCTGCACTTTCCACAAACAGCCTGGGCGTTACGGCAAAATGGACCACCGATTGTCTTGCACAAATGGAGAAATAGGAGGCTCCGGGTAAAGTGTTATTTAGGACATGTCTGCAGGGAATGTCGAGCTTGCCCTCTGAGTCACTGTCAGAAATGCTGCAGGAGTAAAATTAGGAACCCCAAGACTGCATCGTGGGGCTCCATTGTTTACTGTTCACTTGCGGTAAAGGAGCCGGCGGAAGCGGAAAGATTTCCTCCTTCGGTCCTGGCCAATCAAGGAGCTCAATTTTCTTTTTCTTTCTGCTTTTTCATTATTGATCAGTAGTTGTTTTGGGGAGTATCCCTCCCTAGCGAGCAGTTGTTTAAACAATGTGACATTGTCCAGGTGGTTAAGTGCAATTTGAACGCAAACCAAACCAAACCAAACCAAACCAAACCAAACCAAATCAAAGGTGGGAAATTTTTCGGAAATCCCCGCCCAATCAAACCGGGTCCCCCAGAGTTTGTTTGCATATTCACAATTCCCCAAACAAAGCAAACGGTCTAGGACTTTAACCAAAAAGGCCGGTGTGAAACATATTTGAATGTGTAAGCCGCAAAACCTCAGTGGTCTTTAAATATACTGTACAAAGACGTTTTCCTGAGACAGGGTAGAAAGTACACTTTCAATCACATAATTCAGTGAAACAGTTTCATTGAATGGCATAACTTTTAACAGATTTTCTATTTTTATATGGGACAAAACTGAGTCAACAGAAGCTGATCCAAAGCAGTGATTGACTGAAGCTAAATGCAAATAAGTGTCCACATCACACACTTAGACGACTACTGTATCAGAGGTGTGAGTATGCCCAGCCTGAGTGTCAGTGACTGCAAGTGAATCTACAGTAAACAGCATGGCACTCTGTGCTTTGATCTGCAGGTTTTTGTTCATGTTATTTCCCTGCAGTCTGTTAAATTTCCAGTCTTTTGTCATCTTTGAGTTTTCTGTCTTGTTTCCTGTTTTTTTATTTTGTAGAATTTATGTGTATTCTGTTCTCTTTACTCCCTGTTCCCTGCTTCCACTCATTGATAGCCAGAATATAAGCTCCAGGTTTTCCTTTGTCCTTGGCCAGTTCACTGTGTGAGTCGAGTTTCTGTCACGCTGTGTTTTTCGAGTTTTGTCAGTCGGTCATTTTCAGTTCTGTCTTTTGTTTAGTTCAGGTATTCCCCACTTTTGCAGTGTCTTATCTAATTAAAACATCATACATCATCTTTCCACCTGTGTTCTGCATTTGGGTCTAACCTCATCATCTCCTGTTGCCACAATCCCAGACACTGCCTCTCAGCGAAGTTGCTGAATGGCAATATGGGTAAAGGTAAGAGAACCTCAGGTTGACAAGTATTCACATCAAGCCCAGCACTGTGTGAACGTGCGGTCTTGCTGGTAACAAGATTACTTCCCACGTGGAAAAAAGACAATATAAAGTGCAATATAAACATCACCAGAGAGACGTGCAGGGATTTCGCTATAAACAAAGATGCAATATGACACCTGAGTTTTCAATTAAACTGGCAGGTAGCAGCCATTAAATTGCTATTAATGTAATAAAGCCCCTTGCTGGGTTTATTGCACAGTAGGCCTCAGGAGACAATTTCCAAGCCCCGGTAGGAGACAGAGATTCATATGTGTAACTGAATAAGCTGCTTTCAATTACAGCCTGTTGATACCCATAACATTACCAATGATGTTATTACTGTTGTCTAGTAAACAGCTGAAGGTACTGCCAACAACCTGACTGTGGCAGTGATTCTCAATTCAACATCTTGTTTATTGCTTTAAAGCAGCTGCTGATAGCAAAAAGTCAAACCTCATTCCCTCCTTGCCACTGTGATATCGTTAGACTTAAATGTAGCGCCACAGTGCCTTTTGTGAGTTACAAGCTAGCAGCCTTGCCATTTGAAAGAAGAGAATAGAGAAGAGAAGAAAGTGGGCTTGTGGGAGGGGGGATTGAACCCTAAGTGAAACAAATGACTCGCTAGCAGTACCTGACCAGACAGCTCAGATTTATGGGAAGCAAAAGATGGATGAGTGCTTGCACAAGAAGGGGGAATCGAATTTCAGAGGCAATCGAGATGGATGGACACAGAACGAGGCTCCCTACCTACCCGGCTAGTGGCTCTGCTGTCTGTTACCTCAGAGAGGTCGGTGAAAGGACAGCCAGCACGTCACATTCAACAAACAAGGAGGGAGGAAAGGCATGTTGGAAAGTAGGACAAGAACAGGCTGGCCTACTGTAAAAGCCCGTGGGACATACACAGATAAAGAAAGACCACTCAGACTGATGGCAAGAGTGCTGCATTTACTGAGCTGGAACAACAGCCTGTTAAGCTAGCATGACAGCAGGAAGGCTGTCTTATTTACGTTGCCCGTTCGATCTATATTGGATTACAGTGACGAATAAGTTACCTCCTCTACCACAACTTTCAGACTGAACTTTTTTTGTGCCTTTCCTTCTCACGGTAATTGTGATTATAAGTGACCTACTAGTCAGCTTTACAGACCACAAAATGACAAATATATTCATGAGCATTAAACTTGACACGTGACTCACATACCCTATCATGGTCAATATAAGGTCACTCCATTTGGGGAGTTACAATTTTATGCTTGTTTTACCTGAAATGGTCAACATTAATACTGGAGTTGCAAAGAACTTTTCTATCATTGAAAATCCCTTTTCTTCAAACTGTATCTAATAAACAATCCAATCCAATTATACTTTATCATCCCATTTTCACAGAGATAATGCCAAAGAATAAGCAGCTTAAGTAAACTATTTTAGAGAAGAAAGAGGGAAAGTAGAGCACACAAAGGAATCCAGGCTAAGTACAGGATGGTTTCAATAAGCTCTTCCTCAGAATAATAGTATGTAAATTGTCCATGTGTGCACAACAGTCAGTGTTGTGTTTTTCCTCTCAGAAAATACAGGCATGACCCGAACATCTGGACAGTCTTTAAGCACTGGTTCAAACATCTGCTGCTGATCGGCAGCATTAACATTGTGTGAGTATAATTACACAGGTGTTTCCTCAAGAATACACAATAATGTGTTCGTGCTGGAAACTGACAGTGGTTTAATTTGGATCAGCAGTTTGAAGGGAAAAGCTGGATTTATCAATTAGCTGGCATTAAACATTGAGGGGCCCTGCGACAGACTGCTGACCTTTCCAGGGTGTACCCTGCCTCTCGCCTGATACTTGCTGGGATAGGCTCCAGCCCACCTGCGACCCTGCATGGATTAAGCGGTACAGAAAATGGATGGATGGATGGATAAACATTGAGGTTGATAGGTGTATAAAGTTAGTAGTATAGTAGTATAGTAGTATAGTATAGTAGTAACTCAGGATGTTCCCAACTTGAAAAGTAACATCACAGTAGCCTATTTGTGGAAGATCTTGGTGGTTGATCCATATAGACATTAATAACTGCTAGTACCATCATGTTGAATGAAAGAAAGAGAACCCCATTTACAGGTGTGCAGTTATCTCTGTTTCTTGTGTGCAACCCTGATGTAACTGTGAGGAAAACATTTTGACTTTAAGTTGATTCATTCTGCCTCCAGCACATGAGAGGCATGTCATATCACACCTGTGCAGGTCCCTTTTGGCACTTTTTACCGCTGACTTGGGACCAACTATGATGTTACATAATGATAAATAGAGTCAGAAATTCCTTTTGACTATATTTATTTGATTTAATCATCTATTTTTGGTCTGCAGTTTATAGAATAATAATGGCTGTCATACTTTCATATTCCAAAGCATTTGAAGCTGGGAGAGTCACTGAAACTCAGCAAAGCTTTGATCTGCAGTTTCAGAGTGAATAAAATGGGAAATCATTGAGTGTCCTTGATGCCATGTACGGGATTTAGACTGAGGAACAGATGAAAATGAAAACCAGCCATTGCTGAATGATAAGATATTCCTTTGATGAGGTGTGAGATTGTATAATAATAATAATGTTTGTCATTAAATGATATCACCTGACTGTAACTCTTTGACAAGACTTGGCTTTTTTTTGTGCCTGCTGTCAGATTTAAAAACTTGAAACCAAAATGTTGACATGACTTAGCTTTGTTGAGGTTAAATACTCCAGCTGCAATAATTTCTTTAACCTTCAGATGTTACTGACCTGATTTCTAACTTCAGTACTTTATAGCCAATGATCTTTTATCACGGCATATGGGGAGAAAGTCCTAAAGCATCACAAGGCTTTGTCTGCTCATTATCCTACTGTTCAATCTACCGAATGCATTATATTGTAAGTAAAACGGATCCTACCACTGAATCGCTGTCTGCTGTACTCTACTGGGTGTATAAGGAATCAAAGGTTGAATGCCTTTTGATCACATTTCAAACTCTGCTCACAGGTTCTTTCTCTGAAATGATTCAGAGCAGATGTAAAAAAGATCGCTCTGCTTCTTAGGTATTCTTCTTTTGGCAGCTAGTTCGGTTTCATAGAATCGAAACCAAGGGGCAAAAAAGTGGAGAGCAGTGCTGACTTCTTCTGGAGACAATTGCTTCATTGTTCCTTTTGTTTAGAGGCTCTTGCTTAAATTAGAAATTCAGGTGAGAGCCCAGATCTCTATTTTTCAACATCTGTGACATAGTCCCAGGGGACCTTCTCAAAATGGAGATGACGCAGTGTAGTGACATGTTTCGCCTTAGCTTCCAAGTCATCACCCCTGACACCTTTCCTTTGACTTTTCCCATCACGATAAAGCATCCCAAACAAAAAGCATCTAAAATAGAGGAACTTAATGTTTTCAGGTCTGCGTGCCGGTAGCCAAACTAATGCTATTGTTATAATGAGAGACTAAATAGAATGGTGACCTACATATATATTGTTGCATTTTTTCTCTAAAACATTTAAAGAGGATATACTATGCTTCTTAGATTTTCTACTTTATAGACTTTGTGCATGTAAAAGGTCTGCAAAGTTACACAACAACTAAAGTCCAGAGAGTTCTGTGCCACAGCAGCTACTGCTGCTGAGCTGCCTCCAGCATCTTGCAGGCAGTTTCCTCCCTCACTTATCTATATCACCATGAAACACATTTGCATCAAGCCTACCTCCTGGCTAGTTTGGGACATCTTAATCTAAAGATGTGCATGCTTTTCTGCATGCTGCTATTTTTGACCAATCACAGTGCACTCTTTTCTGGAGGGGGGTCCTTAAAGAGACAGGAGTTAAGACTGTGTATTTAGAGGGTGAAACAAACCATGAAAGAAATTTATTTTTCTTTTGTTTTGTTTTTTGTAAATAGAGGTTAAGTGCAAGCAAGAAAACGGTGCAATGGTGTGTCTGTTCCGCTAACAACAAAGATCTCGTGTTGAAAATAGACTTTGCCAAAAAGGAAGAAGAATAGATCATTTTACTTTTACTGTTGGAACAAAAAAGAAAAGGTCTCGTCACCGCCAGAGGCGTATATGCAGCTGATGTGCACATACATGTGGTATATGCGGCCCATTGACCAAAGACGTGCATGAGCACCTCTAGTGTTCAAGTCAATATTGCAACTCATGCACACGACATGTTACCTCGCGTCAACCCGAGCAGCCTGCATGCCAAACGGACGCTAGGAACGCGTGGCAGCCATGATATGTATGCGGACGCATCGCCAGCAGCAAGTACATCCCAGCCCTAAAACAGTTAAATGCAGTGATACAATGAGAGAAAAAAAGAAATAGAAAATAATTTAAATATGTGTTTGTATCAGCATAAAGTTGCTACAACTATTTTAGTTTAACTTAACTACAGCATAATTACAGTCGTCAATCTGTATATTAGTTTTACAAAATATAACAGGGGTGCCCCAGTCCAGTCCTCGAGAGCTACTACCCTGCAACCTTTAGATGCATCCCTTCTCCAACACACCTGAATCAAATGACTGACTTCCCTCATGCACATGTCATTCAGCGCTGAGGAGGCCTGGTAACGATCCATTCATTTGATTCAGAAAGGTCGGAGAAGGGACGCATCTAAAGTTGCAGGATAGTAGCTCTCAAAGACTGGACTTGGGCGACTGTGAAATATAAGATAGATAAAAGTAGAAATCAATATAAAATGTCAATAACTAACTATTTTAGTCACCAGTTACAGCAACGTTACAAGTTGTGATTGTCATGATGTTTTGGTCATTAAGTTAAAGGCTTGTAATGCAAAAATACAACAGCTCAATATGATTTGAAGACTAAAGATAACGCGGCTACTTAGATAACTGGAAACTGAAAATGGCTGTAAAAAACTCCTGCCCGGTACAGGATTATCCTATGTTACTTTTTTAAAACTGTGGGAACCATGTATCTTTTTTATTTTATATTATTTTTTTTAAAAAGGGCCATTTCTATTTGTAATCTATCAAATATTCACTCATTCTTGAACTATAATTCTTATTGCACACTCAATGGCTGATGAGTGTTGATATTCTGGCATCACTTCAGCAACTACAGCAACAGTTAACGCCTCATGCACACAGAGGCAGCATGAGACTGCACAGCATCTAAACACCAAAAGTAGAGCAACTCTCACCGAGCCCTCATTCTGTTCTGTTGAGGCTCTATCTGTGTTCAGCTTAGACAAGTCTGCACATATCTCAGAGTGAATTGTAAATGGGGACAAATCACAAAACTGCAGAAAGAGAATCAGTCAATGCGCACTATGCTTTCATATTATTATATTCATGTCATTCCTAATTAAGCCTGCGGAGATAGCAAAAAAAGCGGGTTATGATTTTCACAGAAAAGGAGAGGGTTTTATAGAAATGCATAACAATGTATTGTCGGGGCTTGACAGATAAGGAAAACGAGGATTAAAATTTTATGTTAATGTTATTAAATATGATGAAACTAGAAGTGTATTTTGTGCTGCAAACAGAAACTGACACACATACTGTATGTAACACCACACACACTTGAATATATAAAAAATGTTTACTGCTCATATTAAAAATTTTTTCTATGCTCTTTGCACCAGAAATGTTGAAAACCACATATCACACAGTACATCTCAAAGAACTCTGCAAGACTTCACCTGAGTTTTAATTACTATATATGTTGAAAATCTACAGCTAAGAGCATCAAGTAACACAACCTTGAACATGTTTGTGTTAAATATGCAAATATCCCAATAAGAGATAAACATGGAGCCTTAAACACAAACCATATTAAACTCAATCTGTTTAAAAAAAAAAAAAAAAGAATCCTAGCACACATCCTGATTCAAAGTGGTACCTGTTGGAAGCAAAGACCACAACCTGTGTGCTGTCATTTACAATCAGGCACAGACTTCCTGATGAGAGAGCTGGCCTGGATCCTCATTTATTGAAGCAATTCACAGAGTCAGGAAGTCATCTGCAGGATGTCAGTAGGTGATTCATTGAAAAATGTGCTCAAATGTGTTGCTGGAAGTGTGCTTCAGCTAAGCTTAGGAGTGATTTAACCAATTCAAGGAAAAAACAAGATGGAGATCAAGACTTGTATCTCTCTGCCCTTGGTGGCTGATTACTAAATTGTCATGTGCATCTAATGGAAGTTCAGCAAATGCCGAAGACTTGCAGGTAAAAAGGTATGCAATTAGCATAAGTGGAAGAAGCAATCATACCATTTTTGAAGGGCAAAAATTCTTTACTGAGAGACTTTTTCTGCTTAACCTTGCTAAAGACAGAGTTGCTCAGACAAGGACGGTAGAGTCATTGCAGAAATGGAAGTGGGGTAAACCACAGCCAATATTCCTTGGACCACAGCTCGAAGGATATTGGCGAGGTCCATCTTGATATAATATACCTCCTTTATTGTACTTTATGACTAATGTGACTGAAGCCGACACTCCTAAACAGGAAGATTGTTTCCCTTTAACTATCCCCCGAGATTTAACGCATCACATTAAGAATGCAAAGCAGAACTCAATACATCACCCGTAACTACACAACCTCCATTAGCCCTCTTTAATGTAACCCACAGAAGTGAGGGGGGGATTCTTTGAAGAGTGGGAACTGTACTGTATCACTGCCAGAGGCTTTAGAGGTGCTCAGGCACTGGCAAATCCATGAAACTAAAGCTTCGTCATCTCTGACTCCAAGCTGTGTGTTTGCTGGTGTGATATTGCTGACTTCCTCTTTCTTCTTTACCATTTGCACATTCTTAACTGCCGATGTGTGTCACTTTAACCTAATGAGATAGCTTTCCTCCGCCTTCTCCATCTCCTAGTTGCACTGAAAAATGTCTCTTCACTCTCTCTGTGTCATTCTCGGCTTCTTCTCTTCTCCTCCTCCTCCTTCCCTCTTTGCCATGTAGCAGCTGAAATCTCTTTAAAGATGGCCGGGGGATTAACCACTTTGACATTATTACATGAGCTTGACTCACTCAAACCAATCCTAAGCTAATTGGGAAGCTTACGCCCCAACCACAGCAGTTTTATGATGGAGAGGGAGGCTCCAAGTTCTCGATGTGTTGACATGGACTATAGATTAAACTCACCTACCTTTATTTTTGCTATAGTTTTAGATGGAGAGAAAATTTTGTGGGAATTCTTACACGATCCAAAATGAAATGAAGAAAAAAATACTTAATCAATCCCAGAGGGAAATTGCAAATTCTCATATTCTAAAGTCAAATAGAAGAAAAACAAAGATGGGAAATCTGCATTTCATATCTTGGTGGGAGTCGATGTAATCAGAATCTTAATAAATTCACCAAGAAAAATTGCATGTTTTGTATTCAAATAGCATCTTGCATCTGCTGAAGTGTTGGCAAAATTCAAATAACTGCTGTATTAATATTTCTAGATGCTTCTGAGGAAGAATAAAGCAGTCTTGTATTGCAGCCACAATACATTTTGTTAATAGCTAAAACCTCATTTTGATGTTGATAACAAGAATTTTTTGCTTTAATATCAGACGTTTTAAAGGCTTTCAATCGTGAGCATTTGGATCACGCATACCCGCTGGTAGTAGACATTCATCTTTGGAATCAAAGGCAAGAAATGACATATCACAAGACGGTAGTGAGTCAGATACTATATCTATACATGCATAATTCTAACAGGAACAGCTTTTATGTTAAAACATATTGGTAATTGATGGTGATATACAGACTGCTGACAAATTAAAGCAAAAACATAAAGAATCATCTTGAAAACAGATGTTACCGCACCAAATTAATTACACCAGCGCTTCAGACCTTTTACCGAATCAACTTAGTTGTCACTCAAACAAAACACAGCAGTCCTCAATAGCAATAAAAGTTTAAAAACTGGAAAGTTTATGAGAAAAAAAAAGAGCTTTCATTCTCCCGGAAGAATCTGTATTTGTCAAAGTGCGCTGGGCTCAGTTGACCTGTCAGCTTGACTTGACTTTGCCGTTTGTTCAGCAGCCTCGTGCACTGGAAAGAACCACATCCAGGAAACAAAGGCAATGACGAAAGGAATAAAATGGCAGCTATAAAAGCAAAGCAAGGATGGAAAAAATCTTCACAAATAGTACCACAAGATGATGATGATGACATATCAAGAAAGAAAGATCTGAGAGGAGTTTTTTTGTGTGTAAACTAACAGAAGGCAACACACACAAAAAGAGGTAAGCTCAGCAGTCTATTCTGACATCTTGTTTCTTTCCTCTATTTTCATCTTATTGGAAGAATGAGGGAAGCAATCTCTAAAACCCCTGCTCAACCTTGACGTGACGACTTTTGTAGAGTTTTCAAACCCAAAGCCTGACTCATATTTCCCAGACTGCTGGTCCTCCTCTCACATTTAATATAACTGTGTGGCTATGACACAGAATGTGATAGCACCACTTCCTGTGCCAAGTACACAGTGTGTCTCTGATGGGGGTGGGGTGATTATAGATGAAGGAAACTGTCTCATCCTGGCGCCCACGCTTGTAAGGTCCAAAGTCATCATTAATAGCTGTCTCTGAATGAAACATGAACAACAGCAACTAAAAACTAGAGGGAGCATGGAAAGAGAAAACCTGGAAAGCAAGCACAGACCAGGTTTAGTGTATGAAACTGATGGGAAGAAATTATTCAATTTCCTTTGCTTTATTCACTTCTGATTTCAATTAGCTGTAATCTGAATAAAACAAACAAACCTTTCAAGATATCTGTGCTACTTTTGGTGGTGGTCTCATGAATTGGATACTTAACAAATTAACTTGTCTAATATTGTGAGACCAGACACCATAGTTCAAGGCAAAAACATCAACAATTATTCAACATTTTATTATTTCAGCATCCTTTTGACAAAATATCCCCAAATTGTTTGTATTTTGTCAAAATGGGGCCCCAAGAAAACAAAAAAACATTGCTGAGTGTGACCTCTCTCCATTGGAGTGGCTGTGAGGGAGCGACACTTTCAACAAGCAAAAATCCAAGTGACTTGTGAAGCTTATTCTGCAGATCATTGTTGACAGGACTGGCATAATTCTGTTGCCTGTGAGAAGTTTTAAACTCTTTAATCGTATTCCCAAAACTAAGGATCTCCCATTTTGTGAAAGTCAATCAAATGGTTCAAAGGTTATGTGCATGGAGCAACAACAAGTTCAACCCACTGCTGTAAATACTCAAGGTATTGCTCAAGGCACAGACAAGTTTTTCCTTTATTGACGTGCTCCTTCTGCACCAACTTTATGAAAAGAAGTTATTGAGTTTTATTGTCCTGCTTACACATAAACACAAACATAAGCAGTAATGAAAATGCAACCTTCCTGGTAAAAGTAACAAAGGCTGTGTGAGCTGCCATCACTAAATTACTTTGACTGAGAAGTGAAGATAGCATTGAGGCTGTATGAATGTTGTCTCTTCTTGTTGTTAACAGTTATAGTTGGACTTCAGTGTAGTAAAGCTCCCCCAAACTAAGATTTGCTGTACACATTTACACCAATTCAGGGCTGTAGAGTTGAAAGTAATAAAAAAGTTCTTGTTCAGTTTTTCAGTAACTGATTCTTCATTTTGGAGAGAGGAAGAAGCTTCTTAAATGCACACCTGATAGCAACATAATTCTATACACACCAAGCCACTGTCACTGAAGTGCCAGCGAATGTTGGCATTGTTGCACTCTGCTGATGTCTTTTTTTAAGCTGACTTGAATTGAGAAAGCTCATTCTGATTGGCTGTTCAATGTATTGAGGGAGATTGCAGTGATGACATAAGCACACACTACTATGAAAAGCTCACTTTCTGCACTAGTGAGCTATGTCTTCTTGCACAGGTCTAGATAGTCAGGCCAACTACTGGAAGATGTCTTTGTGGTGTGTGTTCAAGTATTATTTTCGTATTTAGTAGTTTAGATGCTGGCAATATAAGTAGACCCAGGAAAAATGAAATGAGTATATCTCTACAACTACATGGTCTATTAATAGTTTTGGATGCATAGTAAAGGAAGACTTGTTAATTCGGGTAAAAATCAGTATATGTGTTACTGTGTAACTGGTGTAGAATAAATTAAGATGGCACACAGCATAAATGAAGAAAGTTTGAAGCTTGCCTAAAAAAATCTAACAATTTCAGGACGAATATGAATATCCCTTTGGAATGAAGCATCTGTAATTGTCTATCAAATCATAGTGTAATATGTGATTGTTATTTCTACAAAGGTCAACTTTGATAAAGTGAAGCAGAACAAAATTGGAAAAGTTTTAGCACAGACAGTTGAGGCAAGGTCTCCAAAACAACCATTTTGGCCCAGTTTGGCACCATTTGTTCTCAAGGTCTCCCAGTTGAGGGACTTATTATTTTAGGGTAAAATTTTCATATGGTTTTAGTTCATGTTTCAAGAGTGTTCAGAGGATCAAAATAAAAGGTTGTAATGGATAGTTACAAGAGTTTTACCAATTGAGTGTGTCTGGTACATGTAATTGTGTCATACAATGAGTGGGTGGGGAATGCCGAAGCTGAAATTTTCTCCAATCCAAACCAAAACATAAATCATAGTAAACATAGAAGGATTACAGACATTAAAGAGACAGTAAAAGTGGAGGATGTGAACCAAGCCTGGAAGTGTAGCATATCAAACACATACATATAATAGAATAATCTTAGACAAAAATAAATTGATCGACTAGATAAGTAAAATCACATCTGCAGGTAGTCAGCATGTTTATATTTCATACTTGTGCTTGGAGCTCAGATTAGAAACAAAAACACACTGTTGAATCTATTCCTTTTAGCCATTTTTGTTTCAGAGAGGCTAAAAAAAACCTGTCTCTATGACTTTAACGTCACCTTACACTAGATTCAGTTTGAATCCTTACAGTCGGCTTTGTCCAAGAAATAAACACACAATTACAATCACAGATTCAACTCTTTCCTGACTATGTGCGTCTTTACCACATCATCATTATTATGTAAATAATAATCTAACAGAGAAGCAAAAACACGCATCTCACTTGGTAATACTGACCTTGGTTATGTAGCAAAACAGCCTAATGTATAACATAACATTAATTTAAGAAGGTGTTTTTCTCTGTGCAACATGTAAATAAAGAGCATACTCTTGTTACCAGAAGTGTATATGATGGGGCGCATGTTGCATTGTGTGTGTAGCCTGATATGGAACCAGAGTGATGGGAGCTGAGAATAAAATTCAGTATATTTCATTATGGGATTTTATTAATAAATATCATAAACCCTGCGTTCAGGATAGATTTGTTTTACCTGTAGAAAAACACTTGGCATACAACAACTCTCCAGCTGCTTACACTTACACTGGCCATGAGTACTTTAGAGTTATTTAAGCATAACTACACAATCACTCTACTGGGTGGGGTTTATTAAATAGTCAGCTTTGCTCTTAATCAAATGAAATCCGATTAATCAAAGACAGCTGTAAAAATAATATGGATCTAAAGCTTCCATCTTTATCTCTGCCTAATTAAAGCCTTTTCAATAACATCATAAACCAGAAAAGTTGATGACTGTATGCACACATTTCCCAACTATTATAAAGACGGTCATGAATCTTCATTAACATAAAAGCTTCAACACTTCAACAATATGTGGATTAGCATTTTATAAGCACATCCTCTGTAAGTGTTCAACAACTGTTGAAAGACTCAGTTGGAGGAATACATCAGAAAAAAGAGGGGAAAGCATTTCATTTTTTGGGAATAAGTCTCTTTACTTAAGACCGATAATGTGAGCGTGTGTGTGTGTGTGTGTGTGTGTGAGTTTGCAAGTGATTGTTATTTGTGTGGTTGAGTTCCTCAGGGCTGGACACCTGCCTCAGGCCAATAAGTGCACACAGTTAGTGTGTTATAACTTCCATGTGAATGTATGCAAATCCAAAAGGAAAAGCTTCACTTTTACAAAGTGTGACTTAAGAAAGGTTTAATATTTCTAACCTTCTTTTGTTTAGTTTTTTTGCTTTTTGCATTTTCGTTGTTATTTACTTTCTTTGGTAAAAAAAAAAAACCCAAAACAGATGTGTGGATCTTTACAGATGTATGCAACAGCCTCCCTTATGCTACCAGCTCCAGGCTTCAGCCCTGCTTTTCAGCCTGGCCAGATGGGACGTTCAACTTGCACACAATCCTCAAACACACACACATACAGAAAAAAACACACGCCTGCATTCAAACACCAGATGTGCTTCTCTACTCCCTTGCAAACGGACCACTTGAGGTCACGGTCAGAGAGAATAAAGAAAATAAAGAAAATAAACAAACAATAAATAAATAAATAGAATAAATGCCACTCTCATTCTCTCTCATGAATGCACATCCTCCTCCTCATCGTTCACCATGCTAGTAACATTTCCACCAATATAACCATCTATCCCAGATTTGGAGCAGACAGCAGGTGGTTTTAAACCCTAAGCCAGACACAATAGCACGTCATAGTTCCGGAAAAGCTCAAGCATGCCAGCTAATGGGTCTGCAGTGACTACTGCAGGTTAGTGAAGGGGCAGGATAGCTTACATACTGAACAGAGGTAAATCAAAGATGGAGGTGAGAGTTACACAAGGGAGGAAAACACAGGTGGAGAAAAGGTCAGAGAAAAAAAAAATAGAGACACAATGTGGATGCTGATGAGATGATTATAGTGAAGTTAAAAAGGGTAGAGGTAAAGAGAAGCATGCAAGTAATTGAGACTTTAAGAGACTTTAAGACCACCAAGCAATCCAGTAACCTCGGATTGGCACATTCACCCCATCATCTCTGCGGGATGCAGCAGCACAACGACAAAGAGAAACGTTCTTGGTAAGATGATGAGGACAGGAGTGTTTTAAAAAAAGCCTTTCACATTACTCGGCATGTTGACATCCCGAAGTGATGTGTTGATAATGCCAAAGCTTTAGCTGCACCCAGATGACGTGGCCTTAATCCCATCTCCTCCCAGCCTTCCCAGGATCTATGTACCATTTAAGTGCATTAACCTTATTGCAAAAAACAACCTCAAAACAGAATTTGAAATACACAGTCCCATAGTCTTCTCTGCAAATGTGCTTGTTGATTATATTTGCAGAAGAGCTCTCTGATATCCACTCCTAATGCAATTCAGTCTGGTGCAAAGTAATGTAATGTATTAGCTGCATACTGTTTGATAAGCTTCTTTATTTAAAAAGCACTCCAGAAGTGACATGTTGATAAAGCTAAAGTTAGCATTGCATGGCAGCTGTGGGGGCTTATTCTAAATCCTTTATTCCTTCTGGAGGATTAGCAGTGCATGACGTCTTAAAAAAAGATTTTTGCAGTTTGCTGTAATTCTCAGACCAAAGGTCTCTTTTTGGTTCTCAGGAAAACAGAAAAAGCAATGCATTGCAAGCGACATGTACTTTTTGACAAGTAGGAACGCATGAGGCTCGTTTTTTTCTTCATTCAAATCAGTAGTAGACACTAGTTACAGGCAAATGGGCAGTTATCTGTGTTGCCTTGTTTTTTGATAAAATCAAAAATGTTTGAACAAAATGCTCAATTGGCATGCAGCCATTCTGGTTTGGAGTGAATAAACTTGGCTGCATAGTGCTGTCAAATGGTGGCAATATAACCTGTGTTGCACATGGTGATATATTGTATAGCCAGAGATTGATCAGATAAAAAAAAAAGTAGGATATATTGTAAGTATGTAAGTATCAGAATTTGGTACTTTGTTGGCAGAAGCAGATGATTATTCACCTGATCCATCATGTAACTTACATCTCCGCTGCAGGCACAACGGCCTTTCCATGAAGAAAGTTTTTCAATATCTCCAATGTTCATCAATCTTTGCTGAAGCTGTTCTTCAAAATGCACTTGAGAATAACTGTGATGGACACATTTCAATTAGGAGTTGCTATCAGCAGGCTGTGGGAACGATAAACCGTTATTTTGCTCCAGGCACATTTATATGTACTCTATGCTCAACTGAGATGTCACAACATGCTGCAGGGATTGTATCATACTCAGGGGAGACATTGCATGGGAGCATTTGGGCATTTCTAAATCCAAGTTAGACATTTTTCTCCAGAGGAAAATAGGCTGTTAATCATGTTGGATGTGTGTATGTACCATCTTTTATATCTATGGTCTGAATTTTGCACTAAAAGCGCCATTTTAAAAAGTGTTGCACCAGTGTGAAAGTATTGTGCATAGCTAAAGAAATACACAGTTTACACATTCAGGTGACAGTGTGTATCTTTGATACGATGCAGGTTCAAGCAGCCAGGGCTTTTGGCCCATCAAATACTCTTGGGTCAGACAGGAGTATTCATGTATGAGGTAGACAAAGGGGGTTGACCTGCGGGTTGAGATGGGGACACCTGTTGCATCAGACATTTCAGCCATAAAACACTATATTATGCACTGGGCTTGTTGTATGAGGACAATGTAAACAAGCAGATCAACGGGTATCACCTCAAAGACAAGTGGACAGAATTTAGATTCAATCATTAATGTATTTGTCATCTGTTGTTTTAAGCATCTCATTTATTTTGCTTGTTAAAACAGTGAAATAATTTAACATAATGTGTGAATGAAACTTATAAACTAAGCTGCACTTAGCTTATTCTAACCAAATACAAGTACAGTGTATATACTAGGAGGATATCTCTGTGTTCAAACTGTACAGCTTTGTGTGTGCTGACATGTTTGTTATTTTGCCTGCGCTGTATTTTATTCAGCGGCAAATCTCCGTTTGGGATATGTTGTAAGCTTTTTGTAGCACATGTTTACATCCATCGACCGAAAAGTCAGAATCTAAACAACTTTTACTTCAATGAATGATACTTTACATGACCACATTTAAAAGCAGTTTGAACACAGCGGAGTGCAACTTTTTGTTCATTGTGATCATTTACAGTTCACTAAGTAGGCTAATGTTTTACCTGCTGTGCTTCCTACTTTATGTGAACAGCTGCACACCTTTTATTTACAGTTATGAGCAATTACATACAGTATATTACATACCCATTGAGTGGATTTGAGTTTAAGGGCAAAACTCCAGGCCCAGTGTCTCACCCACAATTTAAATGCAAAAGGTTGTGTGGGACAGGAAATGACACATAAAAACAAACCAACACATCAAAGAAAAACAAAGTTAATAAAGGAGAGAAAACAAAAAGGCATTGCTATGATTAGGGGCCTTGTGATTGCCTGACAGTATGTTCAGGGTGTATTTTGCCTCTTGCCTGATGCAGCTGGAATAGCACCCCCACCCCCCGGACTTTGCATCGGGATACACAGACATAGTATATGGATGGATAGATGGATGTAATTAGGGCAAATCTCACGTCTGCTGGACTCCATAGGAGCAAAAAAAATGCCCTGTTGAAAGTCACGCACACAGCTCCCACCATAAGAAGAGAAAGAATGTGACACAATAAGCAACCTAGTGCCAAGGGGCTTCCCAGTATGACCACATATTCTGCTGGTGACTCCAGCAACTCCACTGGTTCATTTTGCATATTTACACATTGCTGTTCTGAGAGGAAACATGGTCAATACAAATGCTCATATTTTCAGTATAAGCTGTTTTCTGACCTCAGGCTGCTGTCACCTTATTTAACTTTTAACAGCTGTATATTTATGTCACATTTTTCTGACACTGCTAATGAGCACGATACCTGCTAACATTCTGGAGCTCACCCCTTAATAGTGCTAATTGTAACACTATCTCAGCCTTTTAATTACCTCCACAGATCAAAGCCTAGCGTGCAGTTATTGGAGTCCCTGTCACTTCGTTAGAGAGAAAAGCCTTTTGAAAGCTGTGTCTCTCAAAGGCTGTGGAGGTGAGCAGCCTGCTGCTGGATTTCTTGGAGTTGAACTTCTGTAAAGGAACAAAGCTGTGTTACAGTGAAGACCACGCTGAAGCTCCAGCCCTACCACATTGCAGCATTAAAAAAGAAAAAGGGAAATAACATTCATTGAACCATGTGTTGTTGAGTATTATGTTATCAATCATATCATCCAGGTCATGTGCTGCTCTAAGGCAAAACTGTGCAATGCATCATTTTACATAATGAATTTCGGTAACTAGAACTCAGATAATGTCGATGAACTGAAAATACTCGGAAAACCTTTCATGGCCTCAAGCCCACTACGTTTAAAAAAAAAGAAAAAGAAAATCATTAATGTTTTTTACTGGTCTAAAAATAGTAACAATGTTAATGATTATAAACTTGTGGATCTCACAGAATATAAGTTAAAATTAGACCAGTAAACCTCAATGTCATCAACCTAGTGCCCAAGCCACCAGGTCAAGACAACCAAATGATATAAGAAAAAAGAAGTTTGCATTTTATTTCCCTAGTTTTGGAAGCCATAAATTGCAAGCGGGGGGTCATAAGGTTTCCTCTTACGTTGATTAAAGTGCTTAAACAGAAAGCAGTTGTAGTTTAATTTCCTTTTCTAACTACAGCTACGTTCACACTGCAGGTCAAAATGCTCAATTATGATTTTCACTTTTTGCTGAGATCAATTTCATTTCTCCACATGATAACTTAAACATGACCATTATCAGCCTGGAGAGTGAACAGTCCAGAGTAATCCTCCTGTGATGTCTGTTTCACTTCAATTGAAAAGCATTGGGTGTATCTCTGATTTAGTACCACATATGACAGTGGCCTGGATGGGATTTGAAATAATCCAGTTTGTGCTGTTCAGACTCTCATAAAAAATCTGATACAGGTCACATATGTGAAAAAAAGTCAGATTTAGGCCACTTTTTCCCTGCAGTGTGACCATAGCCTAAATAAAGACACCACGGTTTATAAGTGTCACATTGATTACAAAAATATTTTTTTCTTCCCATTAGATTTAATGGGGAAGTCTTGTAGAGTATAAAAAGATCTCACAGTGTGTGGTTTATTTGCAGTACATTTTATGTCACTCGTACAACCAACCAGCCTCCTCATCTTTATCTTCACCCAATATCAAGTTCAAATCATGTTGCATCTGTTGTTTTTCAGTACTATGACACAATTGCTCGACTAGAAAAAGAAATAATAATACTCTGCTAGGTTTCGGTCTGTTGTTAACTAAAATCAAGTAAATCTTTCTTATAATTGGTGTTTTTACCCCCCCATTTACAAGTTGTTATTGTAAATTTCCCTTTTGTCACTGAATGCATCAGTGGCTCTGCCCTGACTGAAATAAACTTCTTAACTTTGGTGACAATAAGTGGAACACTTCTTAATGTTAGCCTCTAAAAACTTATCAAAACCCAGTGGTATGACCAACAGTGAAGTCTGGGGTTTTATAAGAATTATAACATGAGTTTTGACTGGATTATAAACACACTGTCTGGCCATGAAGTGATGTGCTGCTATGTTTTAACAACCTGAGCCAGTTCAACCCATTATTAACTTGATTTTGGCTAAAATAAAAATGAGTTCTTTATATCCGACTGAACTACAGATGAGAGAAATGTAAGTATTTGAGAGTAAAAGTGACACTCAAGTATTTTATTGTAAGTTTGGTGGGTGATGGTGTTAGCTAAATTTGCTGCTAATGCTTGCTCTCATAGTTGTTACTGTATGCTCTGTTATATATTAATGATGATTTTCAAGAGTCATTGAGTTTTACCAATCTTAAAAAAAAGGCAGACCTGGCAGAAGGCGGAGTGGAGTGAATGGGTCACTCCGTGCTCTAATACAGGTGAATATGTAAATTCATGGTGGACAAAGAAGCTGATAGACACACTGGTATATTGTCCAAAGCATGTCACAGACATTTCACTCAGACCTAAGGAAATTATGAACCTGTATTGACCTGGATCAATGAGAAACTTCACAGATATCTTGACATTATCTCTGTTGTTCATAGTGAACAAATCTGTGTCTGAGCATCTTACAACGAATCGTTGTAAATCACAACCAAAATGGCCTGCCTACAATTCACTGGATGATAAACACTTATCCGTCTTGGTTTGCAGATACAGTACCTGGACTAAGAAAACAAAAGTAGCTGGTTAGAAGAGACTGAGAGATGTGTTTGGAAAATTAAAGTTTAGAATGTTTTTTGTGGGGTTAGAGTTATAATGGGAGTTAAAAGTTAGCAAGCATGACATTACTATTGTGTGCAGTTTACCTGGATGTCACACTCAAAGTGTGTGTGTGTTATTTCAGTAATGACAGATGCTTGTGTTGGTTTTCAATGCCAGCTTTCATGTTGCTGGAGGAGAATGTGTTTCAAAGGCTAATATGTCATGGCCAGCCAAGTGGACACTATTGCCCCTTTCACACTAGCACCTACTCAACCCAGCCCAGCACCACACCGCCCGGTTTGTTTGTGTTTCCATTACCATTTTCCCGGGGCGAGTCAGTCCCAGTCAATACTTTTTTAGCACCTACTCCATCGAGGTTCTATCGGGGCCGAAAATGGTGACGTGTGTAGACTGCAGGCCGCTAT